>JAEIIG010034227.1:0-35791 GCA_018904695.1 Drosophila parvula
GTAAGAATGTTAGGATATTCCAATACATTGAAAAGAAAACTTATAAATATTTAATATCAAAATTATTTTCATCTGCAATAAAATCGAGTAAATTTATATAGAAAATAATGCGAAAACATATAGAGAGATGTGTATACATTTTTCGAGTAAAAGAATGTCTACACATCTGTATAGGAAAAATGTTTCCCCCGACATCAGAGCTTCCCAAATAAAACGCTGGATTAAAATATATATAAATACAATATGCGCATATTTTATATAGTCGAGATAATACATACATATTTGTATATGCAAAACAAATGGTGTAACTAACATAGACGAGTATATGTTAATCGATATGGATAGATAATAATTAATGCTTAAATACCGTTCTTGTTAGTGAATGCAGTTTGTTTAAGTGATAATTAATTTGTTGCTTGTTTTTGGGGTTTGCTTGTTTGTTATTGGGTGTATAATCACATAGTTTTTGTTGTTGTATAATTGTATACATATATAAATAAATAAATTGAGGGAATAATTCAAAAGCTGAAAAATGCCACAAAACAAAAATGTAAATGTAACTTTGGTAAACTTACGCATTGTATAAATTCTAGAACATGTTTTTCGCGCCTCTAAAAGTCTAGTTTACATTATTTGTTGCACTAAATAACAGTTATATAGGTATATATATATATTGTTCTTTGTTGAATGTATAATAAGTGTGTATATAATTAATGTTATTAACCACTTTTCAACGGGCGCGCTCATAAATACTACGCTTCAAAAAATACACACAGTAAACGGCACGGTTTGAGAAAATCCATTAAAAAGCTGCCCGAAAGCAGGCAATAAAATATTTTAGGTCCCACATTCAGTATTTCTTTATAAGATGTGTATGTAGCACACTTTTGGACAGCTTCTTTAAAGAGATTTCAATATAATGCGAAAAACGGAACGGAGGAGAAAAGCTTAAACGAAATGCCATAAATAGTATTGAAACACTCAGTCTCAGGTATCTCCTTGATAGTTTCCCCTGCCCCTCCTACGAGAACAGATTATTGCGCCTCTTCAGGGATCCAAATTTCTTCTCCGCCTCCAGCAGCATCTTCTCGTTCCTTACGACCTCGAATGGAATCGTTCTGGACAGACGATCCATCTCCTGATCGGAGGTAAAATCTTCGAAACTCATGTTGCTAAAGCCGGTTTTGGCGGAATTCTGTATGGTGTTCGATTGGAAATTGCGACTGCCACTGCCGCCGGCCTTCCTGTTCTCATCCTGATCCTGCTCATCATCGTCGTCGTCGTGGGACTGATACTGCAAACGCTGATGCTTCTGCTTGCTGCCAGAACTCAGCGACGAAGTGGATCCCAGGGCGGCGGCACTAACTTTCTTGTAGGACGAGTGACCCTTCACCTTCTGCGTGAGCTTCCCCGGGAGCACCCTTACAGCCAGATGGGACTTCTCCTTCTTGGCTTTGCCAGTGGCAGGAATTGGGTCGTCTGCCAGCACATCGGCACCACGCACCACCACGGGCTCCTCCTCATCGTCGGGCGTGAAGTCGGAGAGGCGATCTTGGGAGATTTGCACATAAGCATTATCGGCAATGGGCAGCAGGGGTCGGAGGTGGATGGCTGTAGCTGGAATCGGTACTGGAATTGGAGCGGGAACGGGTGCGGGTACGGGTGCTGGCACTGCGGCCGGAGCTGCTGCTGGTGAGGATAGTGGCTGGTTAACGACGGTGGAGCAGGAACTGCTGGTGCTGGAGAAGGACGGCACATTCACATAGACACTGCTGGTGGACTTGTTGGCCGTCTGGTTAATAATATTATTATTAATATTATTATTATTATTGCTATGATGGTTTATCAAGGGCTCCGGCGTTTTGTTGATAATAATCGAGTGATTTATGGTCACCAGTTGTGGGGCAGCCACGGAAACGGGTGTGACGAGGGGCAGAGACACGGACACAGAGGCGGAGGCGGGCACTTTGATCACATTGTTGTTGTTGTTGTTGATGTTGTTGTGACTGGGAAAGTGATGGAGCTGGTGGTGCATGGGGTTCTGTTCGATGGTGCGTATTACCTGGGGAAAGGGCTCCGAGCCAAACAGATCGCACTGCACGGCAGGTTGCTCGAGAACCTCCTCCTTCTGCAAGTTATCCTGGAAGGGATTGGGATTGAAGATGGGCTCATTGAACTCATCTAGCTGCGGGGATTCCCCCATTTGATTTGTGGGCGTTAGCTGCGCTGGAAAGCTGGCAAAGTTCGAGGCAGTAGAATAGGCTTCTCCACCTTTGACGGGGGTGGAAGTCCACATTTCCGGCTCAGCCTGGGGCTTCGGCTTCGGTTTGGGTTTACTCTTTCTCTTGAGAGGCATTCCCACGGGCAACTTAAAGGGCGCCAAAGCGAAGACATCCTCCTCGGACTCGGGCACTGGCGGCGCCATGGGAGACTCGGTGCTGGTCTTGCTCTCCCCAGAGTCACCATAGTCCAGTTCATCGTCCAGCAGCAAAGGTCGATCGCCGAACTTGTGCAGATCGCTGGAGGTGGGACTCAGTTCCTCGGACGGAGCACTCGGATGTTCCCCATTGCCGGCGGCCACCAGAAGAAGACTGGTCCTGTCCTTCTTCTTCATGCGCACCTTGACCACCACCCGACTCCTCACATCGTCCTCGTGCGTGGTGACACTCTCGCACTCTGCATGATAGGCCGAGCTGCTGCAAGTCTTCACCGACTCGCTGATGCCATCCATTTCCGCGGGCAACGGACGTCGCAGCTTGGCCAGCGTCTGGCTGCGCGGGTTCTCATCGAACAGGTCATCGTCCTCGGCCCGGAGATCACTGGCTGATCCTATGGAATCGCCATCAGACTCAGCTGCCTTGGCGGCTTCTTCCGCCTGGGCAGCCACAGCGGCTGCCATGAGATTCAGTTGCTGCGCTGCCTGGTGGGCAGCACTCGTGGGCTTCTTGGTCGTCGTCTGTCGCAGTTTCTTCACAATCGGCAAATGGGACGAGGTCTTGTCCACCTTGTGGTAGGCCACCTGTTGGATCTTGTGTATGGTCTCCGGCAAGGTGCTCGTCACCATCTGCATTTGCTTGATGAAGCTGGAGGAGCCTTCGTCGCTGTCCTGCTGGAAAAACTCGGAGCCCTCGTCGGAGTCCGAGTCGTCCGTTGTGGGCTGATCCTTGCTGCGCAGCTTTTCGTACTTATTGCGATCCTCGAGAGGCAGCTTTACATAGCCAGCGGTGGCTAAGTCACCCGCTCCCACTGCTCCATTTTCCGAGTCCGTTTTTAGTTTGCTTATTAGCGACGTCTTCTCCTCACTGGACACCTCCAAAGTGGGCGACAGCAGCCACTTGGATGAGTTGGAGTTGGAAGCGGTGTTGGCTCCGACTCCTCCTCCACCGGTCACCAGGCTACCGGGCGTGGCTCCCACTCCGCCGGAGGAACCGCCGATGAATTTCGCTGTGGACGAGAGCGAAGGACTTTTATGCAGTAAGGTAATGAGATTACGGGTTTTCGGGTTTTCGGATTTTACGGGAATTAGCGGCTGTTTTTGATCTACAACTAGGTATGGACGGAGCGAATGAGTAGTATGATCCCCACAGATGTGATGAGTTCGTTCTGTTTCTGAGTGATTTTGTTGCTCTACGTGACGTATACGTAATCTTTTTTCATTTTTTCTTGTGCGGGTTAGTTTGACTGACAAATGGCGAAGACAGAAGCTGGAAATCGATCTTATATGTAGGCCCAAAGTGATTAGGTTAATTCGGTGATTTGTGTATAGATATTCGGAGGCATGCACAGTTTTCGCTTGAAATTTGTTCAGGCTTCGAAGTCATTTTCAATACCAGTGAATTTTTGTATATTTAATATTTTGTATACCGTAAATTAACCAAACATTGTAGTATCTTTAGTTTTGTAAATACCATTAAATTACCAAAAACAAACTAAATGTAAGAAAACATTCTTCAATATTTACAATAAGAAAAGATTAAAATGAACAAAAATATGAATACATTGAGAAAATAAGAGGAAAACTTGTTTCTTCTATAAAAATACCCCAATATTTTTCTAGAAACCAGTTTTTAAAAAACAAAAATATACTTCAGAAATAAGTAGTGTTTAAAAACACCCTTAACAAGGTGTCTAAAAGTATGGAATGCATTTTTTAAGGTACCCATTTCAGTATAACTAATGTTATTTTACGATGTAAAATGTTGTGGCATCTTTTCAAAGGTTTTAAATATGTTTTTGTCTAGTTATCAGCCCCATAACAAATTAAATATATTTTACCCTGTGCATGCCTTAAGGATAAATGAATTAGCTTATTAATAAAATTAGAAAGCCTTCAAATAACAGCTGAAAGTTGTTCTTTAAAATAAAGAAGACTGCGCTTGCTTTCTTATGACTGAACAGGAAAAACTTCTCTTTAGTAGAATGCTCTTAAAAAAAACCGTTTAAAACGACAGCGATTCAGTTGAGCGCTCGCGCTCTAAGAAAGTGCTTCTTAAGCTTTAGAAAATAAACTTTAAATAATTTAATACATACTAAAAAGCAAGCGATAAGCCTTCAACTGTTACTTGCGAGCTCTGTTTTAATTCCCACACAGATTTAGTTAGTTTTGATTTACATTTTGGTGAATATGTTTAGATTTTTTGTTGGTTTTTGAAACGTAATATATAGAATTTATTGCAGTTTTGCTTCAGTTTCTTTTTTGGTTTAATTCTCATACAATTCTTGTGGCCTGAACTTAAGCTAAACGCCCTTTCGTTACTGTTCTTTTGTTTTGTATAAATATATAGTGCTTTATGTATATATATATAATCTGTATTTGTTGATCATCTGATAATAAGTTGCTTGTATGTATGTGTCTTGGTTACCTGACTTTTGTTGCTTTCATTGCGTTTATCGCTTATCGCTCATCTTGGTTTCTCTCTAATTATTACTACATTTCTTTAGCTCTTTGGGTGGCCACCGCCTGAAGGTGTTTAGTTTCACTTTTCGCTTCGATTAAACTTATGTACAGTATTGACAGGAGTTGTAGTTAGTAAGGAGTTACAGCTAGGTTGAACATTTGTGAGTGGAGTGAACTATCGGATCGGAACTATCTCGGACTTGTTCCCGTGATGATTATTAACAATTGATTTTGGTTATAGTTTTAATCGTTTCTATGCTGCCGCCACATCCGCAGAGAACGCAGCTTGAGGCGAACTTCATTGAAGGCGCAAAATATATATACATATATAAGAAATCAATTAGAAATGGTGGGGAAAAAATCTTAATCAAGTTGAGCGGTAATTGGTACTAAGACAGGGGTTGTCTCAGAAATCGCTAGGGATTTGTAATACCTTCGAATGGTGCACAAACGTATGCTGGAAAACATCTACAATTCTCCACAGCATACTTTCTAGCACATTTTTTAAGTGTTTTAAAATGCCTAACGATTTATGTGGCTCTCCTGACTCTCTCTCTAGCATTTAGCATAATTCTTTTAAATTGCACGATGATAACACATGGACTGAATAGTAATTAAATAACTTTGATATGCAAATTATTGCCAAAAATTGCTTCACACTCTTCTCTTCTTCTATGCCAACAACATGAATAAATAGTGCTATTATTATCTTAGTTAGCTAAGTTTACAAATTACACACAGAGTAGATAGATACATTTACACATAATAATAAATCCAATGAAATTGTACAATCAAAATAATTGAAATTTAGTTCATTTGCTTGTTTGTATCGGTTAGTTCGCGAACCACAACCACTAATTGTTTGTTATGTTAAAGACTAAGATTTACATAAAGACTAAGAATTATATATGTACTATATAGGCGTTTATATAATTTCTCTTTTTTGTTTTTGTTTATTTTTGTTTCATTTGTTTCTACTAGCTTAGGACCAGCACCAAGAATTACTTTGTTAGAAGCGCTTTTGATTGGAGATTGTGTTAGAGTTGTTAGAGGAAGATAGAGAGCTTAGATGGTGCAAGCGGGTAAAGTGTTTATTCTTCGATTTTAACAACAAACCATATAAGAACTTGATAAGAACAGATAAATAGTTTAACAAGCTGGCTTATTTATAGTGCTTTGGATTGTAAATATAGTATTTTTAAGTTTTTGTAGTAATTCATATTTATGCGAACAGTAAATATTTCATTTTATCTTAAGCCGCTTTAAAAATTACACTAATTAGAGTTTTCATTGGAGGACCATAGGGTTTCAGCAACCATCGGACTTTACCTTAGTTCAAGCAAGAAGAATTAATTCTTTTAAGGTTCTAATGAAACGTTCAATTGAAGAAACATGTAAAACATGTAAAATAGCTTGGAACTTATCGATATTTTCTTTGGAAAATCTCATTAAGATATTAAGAGATGTTTTTCAATCAACAAAATGTGTAAAAATGTTTCAGGTTTTAAATTATCTAATCAGAAGAAGTTTATGTTTCTCCCACTATTCTCTAGTTTCTTTTCAGGTTCTTATACGCCTTTGTAGGTAACATTTCTTCACAAGTGTAATTAAATATCGTCATATCCGTTCACCAAAAGCATATTTGGGACACACCGACGACCCTTTGTTATATTGCAGATTATAGCAAAAAGTTAAGTTAGTTTCTTCTTTGGGTTGTTGTTGGGCTTAGTGGTTAGTATGGAGCTAGTGCATCGGGATATTTACAAATTCAATTGATTGCACTTAGTGTGGGGCTCTTTTTGTTTCTTCCACCGATCATCGTCTACATGGCACACGCTAAGTCTCCCGATCGGATCGGTTTTGTGTATAATCTATAGCTGGAGCTGAGAATGCCGATCTTTCAGTAGCTGCCGCTGATGCCGGGAGCTGCTTCTTTTCAGATGGAGGAGGGAGGTGTTACAGTTGAGCTGAGCTGATCGTTACTAGGAAGTTTTTAGACTACGTCTACGTCTACGTTCAAATCTGCACTTTCTGCACTTTCTGCATCGAGATCAAGAGAGAGCGAACAAAAGCAACAATCGGAAAACTAAACGTATTCTGGCATTTTTGCAATAACGATTAAAGAAGGAATTTCATGCTTTACCTCCGGTTTTGCGCAGCGAGCTAGCCTTCTCGCGCAGTCCGGGTGGCAAACTGAATGGTGCCGATCCGAAGGGGTCCTCGGAAGCCATTGGCGGATTCGGCGACACAGCGTTTGTGATGGGAGCAGGGGCCACAGGCGGAGCAGCAACGGCAGGCGGCGCTGGAGGGGCCACAGGCGCAGCCACAGGGACCACTACGACAGATGCTGGATTCTGCTCTGTGGGCGTCAGCGTAGATGTAGTGGAAGCCGACTTTGTGGTGATGCCTGCGTTAAATAAAGCTGTATTAAAATCCATTCCGGGTCACTTAAATCCTCTTTTACTCACTGCCTTGGCTGCCCCTTTGCCGGATCTTATCGAACTCCGCCTCGAAGATGTGATCTTCGGTCATCTGACTAAAGGGCTGCTCCTCCTCAAACGGATTCCATGCCTCCACGCGTTTATCCACTGCCGTATGTCCGGGCTTCATCAGTTCGCTAATGGACACTGGCGCCGTGTTGGCCGATGATGATGCATATATGCCAGGATTGGAGGCAGCACTGGCCAGGGTCTGTGGACCGTCTCCCATGGCAGCCAAATTATTGTTAAACGGGGCCAGAAATTGACTTGTCTCATTCGCAAACGTTCTAAACAAACATAATGGATGAGCAGAAATGATGATCAGTGAGTAAATGGGGAAAATCAAAATGTAAAGGAAAAAAGAGCAAGCAAAGCGAGTAAATTAATAGAGTAAAGAGCAGAGAAGCTTAAGGCTACATGGTTTCTATTGACTCTGCGGCTCATCAACGGCCTCATCATCATCCTGGTCACTTGTAGCTCTTAAGTTGGACACACACATAGAGAGAGACAAGCAGAAAGTGAGTGAAAGAGCAGAGAAGAGAGCAAAAACACAGAACAACACATACAGATCGTGCTTGGAGAAGGAAAAGACAACAGAGCTCACAAATAACGCAAATTTTCGCTCCGAACATATCGAACTTTTTCTCTCGATATACATCTTTAATACAGATTATATAATAATGTAGTAATTTAGAAATTTATATTTCTAAATTCAAAGTTATGAGTCATAATCAATCAATCTCTGAATGTGCGAGCGCTCAACTGAAGAGCACTCTCAAAAAGTTGGTATGTAAAGAGCGTTAGAAGGATAACTCAACTGAGAACACTCAACCGAAAACGAAACTGCTATTTGGGAGCTCTGATAGGAAAATCTTCTACCTATTCTCTAACTCACTTATTAAAGGCCGAGGTGTCGCTAACATTGCGCCTGTGTCCACCGCCTCCACTGGGTTTTGGAGGCGTCAGCATACTCTTCGTGGGCGTGCCACCACTACCAGGAGCAGCCAATTCCTGAGGCACCACCACCACCTCCTCTTTTTTGGGCTCTTCTGGAACTGCTGCTGCTGCGGCTGTTGGAACTGCTGGAACCGCAGCTGACTCATTAAAGGGATCTGGATATCCACTTGGCTCGAAGAGATTGCTGGCGGCAACTGGCGCCGCCGTGGCCACCGCAGGCAGCTGTGGTGGAGGTCCAGCAGCAGGTGGAATTGCTGGCGGCATGGCTGGGAAATTCGCCTGGAACTGTTCCGCTACCGCCACAGGCTGCGGGGAGGTGATGTTCAGCCTGGGCGAGGGACTGGGCGGCAAGCCAAGGCCCAATGCATTGCCTCCGTGCACCGCTGAGGAGCCCTTGGGCCGGGAGCGAGGTGCCACGCTGGTTCCCGCTTCAACGAGAGAGACATTCTGCGACTTGGCTGCCTTGGAAGCAGCGGCACTGATCCTCTTGGCCTCCGATTCGAATGGCGGCACCAGCAGCAGGTCAAAGTTGGTTGGCGGAGATTTCTGTGAAGGAAAATATCTTTCAATAAGAGGAGAACTTGGTCCTGCAGACACAGATACATACATGCAGATTCTGTACGGGATTTTCCTTGCCAGAGAGTCGAAAGGCCACCTCGCACACCTGCCAGATGTTCGGCCTCCTCTCCATATCCGTGTCCAGCATGTACTTGATCAGCTGATGCACTCCCTTCGAGTACTTGGAGGAGTCCGGAATGGAGAACTGCCCGTTCTGAATGGCCAGCGTGCTCTCCCCGAAGGGCAGCGAGAAGAAGCAGAGCTTGTAGAGCATGCAACCCAATGCCCAGATGTCCGCCTTGGTCGTAATACTCCTTCCGCCATACAGATCGATCATCTCGGGAGCTCGGTACGAGAGCGTCGTATACTTCTGGATCTCCTCCTCCACCACAGTGACGCTGTGCTGCTGGGGATTCAACGTTTTGGCCGTTGCCGAGCCAAAGTCGCAGAGCACAAAGTTCCCGGCGTCCGTCTGCAGGATGTTCTCCACTTTCAGGTCACGATGAATGATCGGGGTCTGGCAGTAGTGCAGACGGGAGACGGCCTCGGCAATATCACAGAAGATGGTGAGCACCTCGGGCTCCGTGAAGCCCACGTGCAACCTAATTACATTTATTTATTATATGTATTTATTAATTGATTTAATAGTTAGTTAAGTTACCTTGCATTCATCATGGCCAGCATGTGATGCTTGCAGTAGGGCATCAGGAGCAACACCTCGCACACCCCGTTCCCGGTGGGCGTGATGCTCGAGTCCACATAGCCAATGATGTTCTTGTGCCCACTCAGGTTGCTCTACAAGGTCGGTAGTAAAAGGAAAGGCGCTCCATTAGATTAAGTTTCTTTGTCCTGATTTATTTGCTCTCACCGCAATCTGTATCTCGCGCTTCGCCACATTCAAATCGTGCTCATTGTTGACGTACATGCGCTTCAGGGCGTACTTGGTAGCCGAGGCACTGCCTCCGCCGTTGCCCCGGGCCAAGAAGACCATGGCGAAGCCACCTGCGTGTGTTCCGTGCGGGGGGAGAGAGACCAAAGCAGAGCATTAGTAAGGGGGTAAGTAAACGACGGGCCCTAGACATCCATAACAGCTGTCAGCTGTAAACAGTAAACAGCGACTAGAATGAGGGGAGTACAAAGGATGGGCAGCGCAGACTGTTTAATACCCTACGATAAGATTTATATTTAATTCAGATTATTTTTACTATTCTCATAAACTGTACGATTCTTCTTAATAATAAATATATCGAAAATAATTTAAAATTCGTAGTATTCGTAATTTTCCCTAGATATCCATCACTAGGTTGAACTGAACATTCCACTTTGGAGCTGTACCTTTAAAAATACGTATAAAATAAGATCAAGAAACCTCTATTACCTAAAGATAGCTATGAATATATATATCTATGAATACGTGACTGGATTCATATATCGTTCGCCCACATAATTCACGTTCTCTGGTTCATGCACTCCAGAAAACTCAAATTACAGGGTATTTTCAATGGAAACGATAGCAGTTAGTTACTGTTGTCTGTCAGTGGGTCTGGCCATGGAACGATTTACACATGTTTTTTTTTTTCGCCCAACAGCCGATTTGCATGAGTTTTATTTCATTTTATTGCAAATAGAATTCAAGTAGAACCCCGCTGGTGCCATCCCCTCTTTCCACCTGTCGCTTTGCGCCACTTCAGAATGTATAGTACGATAAAAAAGGCAACGCAATATATAAACTAAACTATTGAAGGTCACGTACAGAAATAACAACAACAATAACATGCGACAATAACAATACTGAACTGGGAGATACTCAAGTGGGAGAGGAGGGAGATGCGAGACAATGGGGGCGTCCACTGGCAATAAATGTCGGGTAAAATGGTTAATCTATTAAATATTCATTTATTTAAATTTGTAGAACGATACATTTTTGATTAAAAATCATTCTACATTTTTAAAACATAGAATACACTTGGTGTTTAAGTTATTTTAGCTATGCCTGGCACTCACGAAGAAGATACATTTGCAAAAATGGTATTTATAATTTAAAATAATTATATTAAAGATACAAATAATCTTCGTATAGCCCGTAACAGGAGGGAATAATTTGAAGACTAAGAAATACCATTTAAATATTATAGAACAATCTTTTTGAATACTCTTAACTTTTAAGAAAATTGTTATAAGTTTTCAAAGAATTTCTTTCCGTGTGTTTCTGACAGAGAGAAATGAATAACGGGCGGTGAATAAATGTAACCATTTTTGCTTGATATTTTTTGCTCGACTTTGTGAAATTATGGCGTCAAATGTTAATCAATGCTGAAGGTTGCTGCCTTCCAACAGCAACAAATCAACTTTGGCAAAAAAAAAAAAATAAATAAAGCTTGGAAAAAGCAACAACAACAGAGACAGTAATAATAGTACGAAAAGCAACAATAATAGTGCACAATTGTAACGAAAACGAAGCGAGAAAACTTGAGAAGGCAATTTAAAACGCAAACGAGTTCGGTGATAGAAAAAAAGGGGGGCTAAAGAGGTGCGAAAGGGGCGTCGAAGGGGGCTCTTTGTTAAAGGGGTTAAAAGTGGCTTAATGGGGGGGCGAAATCGGTAGCGAAGGGGAGAAGCTACATTCGTTAACTGTATGTCGCTTAGTCATTTGCAAATGTTGTTATTGCAACTGTCTTGTTGGGCACTCAAAAGCAAACGTCAAAGAAAACAGGTAAAAAAACAAAGGTGAGTAATAAATGCTTAGCTGTGAGTATATCTACGTAGCATTAAATAAAATATAAAATTATAACAGAGACTTTAAATATTCTTAAAGAAGTATTTAAGTACTTTTAAGCTGTTTTAAATTTGCATTTCCTTACATTTCTGAAAAACTTCCCTTACGTTTCAGAATATTTAGTAATTAAATAACAATAAAAAGAAATTAATACTTTTTAAAAGAAGAAATACTTTATTTAATTTTATATAATTAAGCCTTCAGTAGAAAATATAATATTACCTCAAAAACAACTATTAATTACGTTTACAAAAATAAAGAAAGCATTTGTAACCTTCTTCTATTGCCAAGTGACGCTTACTGCAATCTCTCCAAACGAAGTGACACACTTCACACCGCCCCATAAATTATAGGGTATTTTTTGACAACAGCTGACTGTCTGACAGCGGCGCCAGCGCACCGCAGCAAAACAACATTTGCGAATCGAGTTGCTTGCCAAAAAGTATATAAAACCAAAAAGCAAAACAACAAAAGCCAAAAGCAACGAATGGGCAGGCAAGTAAACCGAAAGGAAGGTAGCGAATAAAATGGAACGGAAGGCGGCACTGTGTGAGAAATCGTTAGATGATCAAATGCCAGAGAGCCAGTGAGGAGGCACTCCGCAAGTCAAGGACAAGGACGAAGACCGGACGATTTCCTCCGGGGGATGCGACCTTTGCCATTAAGAATGAAATTTGCCAAAGGTGGAAAGCGCTTAAACAGAAAACTGGGAGCGACAATCGGGTGAAGATGAAGTGAACGCTGATGAGTGTTGGTCTTGCCGCTTCATTGGCTAAATTAACATAATTGGTTCAATTGATTTGTGGCCATGTACACTGGCTACGGGAATTCTATGGGTATTCTATAGAAAAACCAACCAGAACTGTGACTGAGTTTATACAGCTGAGCTTCGCGAGCTCAAAACTTTAATTTAGGCAACATAACATTACTTTGATATAAAAGTTTTTAAACTTTTATGTGTATTTCTCTAGGTATTTTGGTTTGCTCATTAAAAATGTAGTTATGAAGGTAATTTTGGGCCAGGGACAAACCGCACATTGCCTTAATTTCAGAGCTAGAGTTACAGTTATGAAGTTCAAGGTATTTTTAGTAGCATTGTAACTTCAAATAATCCCTTTTAAAATATTTCCTTGAAAGTGTTAGGGTATTTTGTATTTATTTCTAACAATAATGTATAACATTTGTTGTAAGCTATAAGAGGAATTAATTTATTTAAAGTTACTAGTTAATAAGACATGAATTTTCTAGGTCAATCACTTATAAATGTTACTAAATAAAGCAGGTAAGCGTAAGTAAACAGATCTGGTTTAGAAAAATGAGTGCTTAATGGTAACCGGTCTAATGTACACATCATTTTAATTAAAGGTCTCAGTTAAGAGTTTTAAAAATCAGTTATACTCGAATTCTAGACCAAATTGCATTGTTTTTGCATTGCATATTAGAAATTACAATAAATCGATGTTATCTTTAACTTTAGAAGATATATTTCGATGAATTGTTGAAGACATTGTGGAATTGTAATAATAAACTATTATAGAAAATGATATAATACCATTGAATTGATAACAAGAAATCTTATATGGCTAATTTGTACACATTCTTTGTCAAGTGATAGAAGATCGATGAGAATCGTTTAGATATTGTATTAGAAGCATAATGAAACTTAAAGAAATAGTCGTTGATATTAAGAAATTGGCATAGGAACTCAAGAAAACATGATATATTTCCCATGAATGCCCTGGTTCCAGTTAGGTAATTTCAACTGTATGTATGTATGTACAATCGGAAATGCGACAAGTGGCGCCCCTAATTAAGGGGATACGCAGCTGTTTTTTATGATTTTTTTTTGCCATTTGTGTACGCCCCACATTTTGGAAATGCTTGGTTTTTTTTTTATCTAATCTGTTGGGGGTCGGGGGAACGCAGTGTTGCGGCCCACCTGTAAGTCGGACAGGTGATAAGCATAATCGCGTTGAGAGCTACGTGTTGGGAGATAGGAACAGACACTAGAGCACATACGGTACTCCGCACACACTTACCTTCGGCCAGAACATCCTCGACGGTGACAGAGACGCGTCCAACTGTAAATACCTTGCCCACAAAGCTGTTCTTCTCGTTGGAGGAGGACGAGCTGCTGCTGCTGTTGTGCGGATTCTCCAGTCGCGAGTTCTCATTACGCTCGAATTTGGATAGGATTTTCTTCATTTTCCACGGCGATTCTCGAAAAAGAAAATGTTTACTGCCCCACACACACGCACACTACCGCACTCACGCAAACACACACACGCGGATCAATCACACGGTTTTAATTGCCTGCGCGTAGGTGTGTGTTTTTTTGCAACTCTTTTTTTCGCGGGGGCGGCAGGCAGGGCGTCGGTGCCGCTAGCCAATTAATCCACGTTGGAGCTGGATTCGCTTAGCCGTAATTAAGCAAATTCTCCGCAATTTGTGATTTTTGCAATGCACACACACATCACACACTGCAGGGGAAAAAGAAAGTTGTTCGATTTTCCTGCTGCTCTTGTTGGTGTTCGTTGGGCGAGTGTGACCAAAGTGCGGCGCCGCAGTCTGGTGCGCTATCTGCGCCAGTGCCGACAGTTATCGATTGACAAACGAATTGCTAGAATAAAAAAAAGCTAGAATTGCAAGCTAATTACCTAAATTTAACTTAAATAATAAATATTCAATTGGGTTTCATATTATCTTTGTAAATGAGTAAATGTTACTTTGATTGATAAATAAATATTTAAACCCGCATGAATCTAGCTTGAAAATAGTTAAACTGAAAATAGCTAAAACCAGTGTTTATGATATCGATTACACATTTACCGCTGTAAACAATCATCGCTAGCATTGTTTGCGAACCTTGCGAAATTATAATTTACTTTATAATACTATATAAGAATGGCAAATACCGCTAAATACTTTGCTCTTCTAGAGAGTTTGAAGTTTGATCGAGCTTTAGGTGAGTTATACTACATTTTTATATATATTCACCTAATTTATTTAAATTCCATTTGCAGCTAACAAGGAAAATACCTCAGTAAAGCAGACTTCCATACCGAACAACCTGATTATCTTACAAAAATATAATAAACTGGAGTTAAGTGAGCAATTGCATCAATTATGTTTGCATTACCAATTAACGTCCGAACAGGAATCCAGCATATATACGGGAAATGAATCCATTGAATCCTACATAGTTCGCCTGCAACACGTGCTCCATGTGATCACAAAAAACATCAATTTCCATAGCGATGCCAAGGAGGATCTTATATCTGTGGCACATCTTAAACTCTGCATTCAGGCCACGCAGGAGTTGTCCTACTACACACTTCGCTGTCAGCTCCACGAGGATTTCTATAAGTCGCCCATATTCCAAGAAGCTAAGGGAAATCTGAAGGTTAATCCTTCCCTGCTGCTCCTGGGGATACAGGCCTTTGTGGATCTTCTACAAATCCGACAGTTCCACATTGCCAACTCAATGGAGCAGGTGCAAAGGGATCTCCTGGCGGCCATTATGAGTCTGCGAGTTCTAGAGGATTCCACAAGGCTAGACGAAGCGATTTCCTATCTTTGGGATAAGGAATTAAAAGCACATTTCTTTCGTCACATCTTGCTGTTAAAAGCCACTCCGCTGTGCAAGCCTTTGGCAGAAGCTCTGCATCATCAGCTGCTGGGAAAGTTAAACTCCCCTCAAGGATTCGCCAGCTTTGTGGAGGCCCTGCAGCAAACGCCGAATGTGAGTCCAACTAGAAATGCAGAAATAGTGGCTAGCATAGTTGCCAGGAAGGGATTCTCTCAGCAGACGCAGGAGAAGATGTTACTGCAGGTGTGGGATTATTGTAAATTCTTCCTACAGGATGCGGACAAGCTGTGTGTGGGTGTCCTTTCCTTAAGGAGATTATACGACTTGAATTTAAGGAATCAGCTGCAGATTGAGAAGTTAATCAGTAAGCACTGGGAAACCCTAATCAGTCCAGAAGATGTGATTAGTGGCTTGATTTTAATGGAGAACCAGGAGCTCTGTAATCGCATCCTGCTCTGGCATCATCTGTTTTGCTCTTCCAGCGTGGCCTGTCTACCCAGCAAGCTCCTCATTCCTTATTTGCCACTGCTCTTGCAGCTGTACGATGCCCTACCCTTGGAGTTACCAGCTGCAACGCAGCTTTCTGTCTTAATATCCCGCTGTTTGGACAACAGAGAAAGGGACAAGGAGCTGCCAGAGATCCTACTCAGATTATTCAAGTGGGAAATCGAAGCAGAGCCGGAGGTCTGCTGGCACAGCCTTCATCCTCGCGTACTTATCGTACCTTGGAAAGATTCGAATGCCATTCAGATTAAGGTGGCCCATCAGGAGCATCAAGTGGATCACGACATGGGCAGAATATTACCTGGCTTACTTCTAACCGGTTCCCATCATTCCCTCACCTGCAATGTGTTCCTGGCGCTCTTAGGCTTCATGGGCAACCAGTTGAGTGAGGGGGAGGACAGAGGTGTGGATCTAATATCACAGGAATCGGAGCTCAAGGACTTTCTGCACTCCAAGTATCAACTTAAGCTTGATCTGCTGATTGCTCTCAACCAAATGGTCGCCCATCAGCCGTTGAGAACACATTTGGCCACGCAGACAAAGGAGCTCTTGAATATACTCAAGGATTTAATACAGTCCAAGTGTGGCTATAATGACCACATCCTGCTCATCATCCTGAACCTGTTAGAAGAGCTCCTTGAAGGCAGTGAGGATGTGCGTCTTGCGGAAGGCACTAAAGAATTACAGGAACAATTGATGCAGTTGTGCCAGCAATCTCGCAATCCACAAATTCTAAACTCCGCTCAAGGCGTGCTTTCAAAAATGCAAGCATCTTGGCGCCCCACAAAGGCTCTCCAAACCAAACACTTCCAAGAAGCTCGATCTATGATCGAGAAAGGCCAGTACCACCTGCAGGTCTATGGCATTCAGCTGCTGATGGATCTTCTGCAGAAGAAGGATCCTGCCACCTTATCCCAGGGTCACACTGTCATCGCTTTGGCTTTGAGCACTCTCAAGAGCAAGGAATCCTTCGTCTTCTTGAATTGCGTCCGTCTGTTTGTGCAATTGGTTCATGTGATGGAGACCGAAGTGCTGGACAAGCTCAGCGATGAGTATCTATCGGAGACAGCGAAATTGGATCATCGTCTCGTTGTGGGTGAAGCCATACTTAAGGTCGCCCAGGAGTTGGGCCCCCTTTGCTATCGCTACAAGGCTGTTCTTCTTAATTGCTTTATGCACGGTGCCAGGTCTCCCGTTGACGAGTTTCGTATGTCGGCGTTCGCCAATCTTGCCCAGCTTTGTCGCCTGTTGGCCTATCAGGTGCAGAACTTCTTCCAGGAGCTACTCCAGCTAGTTAATAGCGAATTAACTAGTGGAGGCTATATGCCAGCCAAGCGGGCAGCAGTCCTGGTCCTCGCTGAGCTCCTAAATGGCATGGAGAACCTGCTGGACTATCAGGAAATGTTACTGCCTATATATCGACTTCTGAGAGCCATAGAAGCGGAGGAGTCCTGCGATCCTCAAATGCGTCAGCATGCGGCAAATGGCTTAAAAATATTGAACGAGAAATGCAGACAACTGATTCAAACTAGCTTGGAGGAGCAGCAGACGCTGCAAAAGCAGATCAAGGTGCTGGGCATCAAGGACGAGGCTTCAACAAAGAGGAAAAGTTGTCATATTCTTGAATTGAATTAAAGAATTTAAGATGTTAGTAAGTACAAATTATATATAACTATTAACTTAAATGTGATATTCTATTAGAGAAAATAAATAATTAAAATTAGTCCATCTTTCTTAAAGAGAGACCTAGGGAAAGGCAATTCATATCTCGATACCAGGACTTGGAATTAATTTTAAGAGGTTATCAAAAGGATGAGGTTTCTTTTAATTTGAAATTTTTTATTATAAAATAGATGCACTTTTTAAAATGTATAATGTGAAATGCAAAATATACATGGTAAAGGCAATTATCGGTGAAAAATTACGATTTGGATATTTGAGCTGTCAATTCACTTGGACTACTTTTTGGGACTTTAGCTACACTTGCCGATGGAGAACTCCGTCTCGATCTTGTCGGCGATCATCTTGGCAATAGCCAAGCTACTGGTGGCGCCCGGTGACGGAGCATTCCTGCAGTGAAGCACACGCTTGGCCAGTGCTCCCGTTCCCTCGCCGCGATCAAAGACAAAGTCATCCACGAGATTACCCTGCAAATCCATGGCCTGGGCACGCACTCCTGCTGGACCGCGTTGAATGTCGTACTCCGTGATGTCCGGGATGTACTTTTGCAACGCCTTGATCTGCAGATTGATAAACCACGACTTGGACATCTCACTGAGCCCGAAGCCAATGTACTTGCTGGCCATCTTGACAAAGCCAGGATAACGCAGGGCGTCAAAGAGCTCGAACAGGTTGAAGTCGGCCCAGCTAAAGGGAGAAAGTAATAGGAAAGGGTAAGTATTTATGGAAAAATGTATATAATATTTACGGAATACTTTGAAAGTCTTTTAGGAGGTCTTTTTTCATAGATCTATGTTACTTAAAGCTTTTGTTTAAGCTTTAAAAACTCAGAAAATGATATGCGGGTAAAAGCTAGAAGCTAGAGATTGCGATAACTCACTGTATCATATACAATGTTTGCGATATAGAACCAAGTGATAAGTGGTAATTTCTTTATGTTTAAACTTTATAGTAAGATTAGGGCTTTATCAACAAATGTATTTCAAAATATGTCCTATAATTGTTGCGAGCAGGCAACCCACTAAAATGCCAAACTTACGTGTAACCCTCTCGCTTCAGGGCCAGCACTGCATTCGGTCCCAGCCAGATGGAGCCGTCCATGCGTGGCGTGAAGTGAACTCCAAGGAAGGGGAAACGAGGATCGGGCACTGGGTAAATGTTACCCTTGACCATGTGCTGCTTCTCCTTCGACAGAAGCAAGTACTCCCCGCGGAAGGGCACTATCCGGGGATCACGGGGGCAACCGGTCTTCTCGGCCAGCAGATCGGATTGTAAGCCACCGCAAGTCAGGACGTTCTTGGTGCGAACTATTTGATCGGGTTTGGCGCCATGGATGGTCACCGGATATTCGGTGTCTTCCTTGGTCTCACTAAAGTTGCTCACTTTGTAGTTCAGATAGATGTGGCCACCGCCTCGCTTGAAATCCTCGCCATAATACTGGGTAACCAGTCCCCAGTCCACGATTCCGGTGTGCGGACTGTGCAGAGCCTTGAGTCCATGGCAATAGGGTTCGATCTCCTGGATCTCATTGCCCTCGATCATCCGTAGGTCCGGCACCTTGTTGGCAATGCCTCGTTGATGCAGATCCCCCAGCAGCTTCACCTCCTTCTCGTCAGTGGCCACGATCAACTTGCCCGTCTTCTTGTACGGTATCTTCTTCTCGTCCAGATAGGCGTACGCCAGGTGCATGCCCTCCACACAGAGGCGGGCCTTTAGGGTTCCGGGCTTGTAGTAGATTCCAGCATGGATCACACCTGAGTTGTGGCCACTCTGGTGCATGGCCAGCTTGGGCTCCTTCTCCAAGACGGCCACTTTGAGGGTGGGATGACGCAGGAGGATCTCCCGAGCAGAGGCAGCGCCTACGATTCCACCACCAACCACGACCAGATCATAGTTGCTGAGGGCGAAAAAAATATTTTTATTGTATAAATGGTCGTGTTTCTGATTTATTTTCAAGCTTTGAGCTCCCATAACTTTTCCGGTAGTAGCTTACATAAATTAAGCCTTTTGTGAGATTTTTGCATGAGTAAAAAAACAAAGTACATATGTACATACATATGTACATTGTATCTTGGTTTTAAAATTAAAAGACATCAGACTTAGCTTAAAACTATGCACATTTCTAAATTTTTAAGTATTTCAAGTGAAATCTTTTAACTTTTTTGGAAACCTCTTCAAAACGAAAGATTCTTTATCTCAATCTCAAAAGCAGTAAAAAGTATATGGAAGATGGAACGCGCCACGAAGGAAAGAAAAAGAGAGAGAAAAGGCGAGAGAATCTTATCAGAATCTTGGGGCACACTTACCCGCTCTTTGTTGCTGTGCTGTGCTGATGCCGTTTCTGGGGCGTTACCTGGGCAGCGGCGGATACAGTGGGTGTCGCCGTTGCACCCACCTTGTCGAATCCCCGCCTCAGTCCGTTGATCAGCAGACGGGTTTGTGCCATTTCTCTAGCTTTCTTTCTTTCTTACCGCCCGCACACACGCGTAGAATTATAGCCTCAAAGACCTTGCTTGACCTTGTGTTCCTCCGCCAAATTGTGCGTATTGTGCGACCGCCTCCGAGCGAATCGACCGACTGAAGCCCATGGAAGTTTTCCGTGCCGCGAGAGAAAACGCTTATGCTCACGGGCCGAGCATCTGGGCCGGAGGGGATGACATAGAGGCGCTAATTGATAAGTACGCCAGAGTAGCAGAAACTCGGTCGTTGTGTGTTCGTGTTTGGATGGGGGAAGGAGAAGGAGAACCGCGCGTGTCAGCTGTTCGCTTTTTCTTGCTGATAAGCTCCAGTGTGGCCAGCAGGTCAGACTTAAATAGCACCAAAACTCTAAGAGTTCGATATATACGATAATATTAGATTATTATATCAATAATTTGATTAAGTTTATTAAGAAGTAGTTTAGTTAATTAGTTACCGTTACCTCCGCCTTTAAATAAGTCGAAGAATTATAATACCACTGGGTTGGTAGCACTTTCCAACACTGCTCCCGAAGGCACAAGCAAAACAAAACAGCTGATTGCCCAAACTTAAATTTATTTTACACAAGCCGCAGGCCAAACGAAACAAATTCCTTAATTTTACGAAATATATACCTTTATTTGGGTGTTTTCACCCCTCGAAAGGATGCCGGCCCACTGCGCCGTGGTTAATTGTAGCGATAAATACGTGCATGCCGGCAGCATTTCCTTCCACAGGTGATTAATGGCGTATTTTCCATATAATAACCCATCCAAACCTATGTTTTGCTCCCTTAGATTCCCCTTCAAGCGTAAAGACCTGCTGCAAAAGTGGCAAGACTTCACCCAGAGGGCTGACCAGTGGATGCCCTCCAAGTGGAGTGCCGTGTGCAGCCGCCATTTCGTTGACGATGACTTCAATTGCTGCAACAATAGGAAGACTCTCAAAAAGAATGCTGTGCCCACGGTGAGAGTGCCTGAGGAGGATGCGCCGAGTGTCCCTGTGAAGCAGCACGTGACTCCCAGCAGGCCTGTGATCAAACCAACCCTCGCCAGTGCCGCCGAGGCACCAGCAACAGGTGTAAAGGCCACCTGCCGCTTTTGCGGCGCCTCTGCCCTCAATTGCTCCTCCTTCGACAACAATTTTGAGCTGTTTGGCATGATCCAGCGATGTTTTCCTACGCTTCAGATCCTGCAGGATGACACGTTGCCCAAGGACATCTGCAACGACTGTTGCCTGAAACTAGAGCAGTTTTCCCGGTTCATCGATGTGGTTATGCAGGCGCAGAGCGATCTGCAGCGCAAGTATCGTCGCCAGCTGAAGATCAAGCAGGAGCCCTGTCCCGTCCGCGTGAAGCAGGAGGCGTGCGAGAGTCTGGATAACCTATTTGCCGACGAACTGGACTTGGGCTTGGATCAGGACGAGGGCTGCGACCAGGAGGAGACGGAGCAAAAGTTCCAGTTCTGCGACTTTCCCATGTTGAACGCACAGGACATCATCAATAATTGTGATATCATGGAGATTATCAATCTGGACGATGCTTTCATCAATATACCGGATGACGCAGATGTCGGAGGGCAGGCGGAAAGAACCCAGCCCCTGAAGACGGCCAATGAAATGCTCCAATCAGAGATGCTGACCGAGGAACATAACTACGCAAAGGAGGAATGGCCATTGCCCAATCTTCAGTACAAAACGGAAAAGTTGGAGGGTGCCGAGGTGGCTCCAGACCCCGTTGCTGCTCCACCCGTCTTGCCCGATCACGAAACCCGCTCGTGCAAACCGATAGTGACCAACGTGAGCCAAATACCCAATCCCCTGCTCTGCGAACTGCTGCCACCGCCTGCGCCACCGCCTCCCACCTCTTCCAAGCCCAACATTGTGGTGCTGAACGACAGCGTCGTCGAATCCTCGGCAGCCTTTCGCCTTCACAACTGCACCCTGTGCACGGCCAAGTTTATAACGATCGATAGCTTAAATCAGCATTTTGCGCACAGCCACAGCCACAATAGCTCCAACCCCAGTCCCATGGTGAGTGTCCCGATGAACCTAACCAGTTTGACACTGAATCCGGCGCTGAAACTGGAGGGCAGCAGCAGCCAGGGCTTTATGGCCACGGAGCCCCCTGCCTACTGGCAGCCCGAGTGGCAGAACAGTCCTCCAATAACAGCCTTGCCGCAGCCAAAGAAAAAGATCGATATACTGGACATGCAGAGCAGCTTTCTGCATCATAAGGATCTTCTGCCCGCCGCGCCAGCCACTCAACAGCTGACGGCCACTTCTCTTCCCATTGATCTGCCCGATCCTCAGCTGGCTGTTGTCTCTGCTAATTATGCAAAGCTAGCCGATCGTTATCGTAAATTAAAACTGAAATGCAAGAAGCTGAAGCCTCCCAAGCGAAGGAATCGTTTAAGGTCACACATTTGCCGGATTTGCGAGCGAGGATTCCCTAGTCTTAAGCAGATATTTCACCATCGTCGTGCCAAAGGACACTTTGTTAAGTTAAACCCTAACTTCTTCGGACGCTGTAACCGCTGCCTGAAGTTGTTCCGCTCGCGTTTGGCTCTCCGGCAGCACATGAGATACATCTGCCAGAGTTTATCACTGAAGAACCACCAGCGACGCCTGCAGAGCTTCAAGTGCCGGCACTGTAAGGCCGCCTTTGCCCACTGGCGCCAGTATCGTCGCCACGAACTCAGTTGTTCGCGCCGAAAGCCGGACAAAACGAAGGTCCGCACGTCGTCCAGGCGCGCCAAAAAGAAACAGAGTTTCGTCTGTAGCATATGCCAGAAATCTTTCGGATCTCTGAACGGCCTCAAGCAGCACGACATCACCCACTCGACGGAGCGGCAGCACAAGTGCGGCATCTGCGCCCGAGTCTTCAAGCGGCGGAATGGCCTGTCGCAGCATATCAACGGCTACCACCTGCAGCGCAAGCCGCACGAGTGTCCGGTCTGTAAGCATAGCTATGCCCTGAAATGTGATATGCTTAGGTGCAGGCATTCGCTGAGAAAGGACCAGCTGGCAGGGACCGAAAGGAAGCCGGTATCCTTAGGAGAAGAATTACTGGCTTAAAATGCTATGTGGGGTAAGGTTTTTATTCATCAAGTAATGCTTAAGAGCATTATCTAGCAGCCCAAGAAATCGGTTGCATAGCTCAAATACAGTATAATGAATAAGATGCGTAACGCCAAAGCGAGCGAGAGACCGCAATTGCACTCTTTTGACTTGCACCACAACGAAAATTGTAACGAATAAATAAATACACAAATATTCAATTATACAAAAGAGTACGCGATACGCATCTTTTTCATTAGACTGTCTTTGCCTCGACTTTTTAATTAAAAAAGTTGTTCTATATATATTTTCAGTGCTAGCTCCTGTCTGAAATCGGAATGCTCGTGTCAGCACTAAGCACTGAAACCACACCATGTGCTGTGCCCAGTAGGTGGTCTCACACGACCTAATGAGGACCTCAAGGTGATGAAGCATTGCCAGCGGGAAAGAAAACTGATAGAGGTCCCAAGAAACAAGGTTTCCAAACCTAAAAATACGTTCGTAAATGGTCCAACCAAATAATATAAAAACTAAGAAAATGAATCTCAGAAACCATTGAATTTCCGCTTTTGTATTATATACATTTAGTTTTATTTATTAAATTGCAGTATAAGTTTTGCTTTCATATTAAACGCTCTCTAAAAGTACGTGTGTAGTTTTCTTGTGTATATTCGTATTTAACGCATTAATTAGTATTGCTTTTAATTGCTAAACAATTAAATATGAAATACTGAAATTGAAACTTAATTGGTCTTAAATATTCCACATATGTATGTACGTATATATATATATTCCAACAGAGTGAACAAAGATTAACTGCTTCTTTTTTTGTATGTACAAAGTAGGTTTGAATTTCACATAAATAATTTTCTTAACTTAACCAACGATTGCTCCTCTTTTATTAAAAACAAAAATTAAAAATTAAAAACGAACAAAATCAAAAAATGGCACACTACAAAGTACAAAAATCATAAGGTTACAAAATCAAAAGTTTCGAACAAGGAAATGAATAAATTTGCGCAACACCAAAGGATAATAGAGTATCGATCTTAAAACTAAAACATTTTCGCTTAACTAAGGGTTAGCTATAAATAAGCTTTTGGTATGATCTCGTTATCTATGTACGTATGTTATGTATGCAAATATGTAAGTGAAGGACAGGGATTCTTTTGCTGAGGCTTAAACTTAAGGAAAGGAAAACAAACAAGTTAATAAATCGCCATTTTCTCCCTCAAACGTCTTGTTGTAAAAGCCAGCCTTAGTTCCAGAAATAACCTAAAATTCCCCGGATTACGTTCAAGCAAAGGAATCCCGTCCAGTGAGTGTATATATGGGTGGATTATGGATATGGGTATATATCTGCTACTGTATGTGATGCGTTTGATGCTTTGAAAAATGCCTGTCTCCTCTTTCCGCCACATTTCGATTTAACCTACGCCAGATAATTAAGCGCTAGACTACGTGGTTGCATATCCTTTGAAGGATCGCTGTCGCCCTACTGAAATATTGCCGCCCTTTGCTGGAATTGCTGGCGTCGCTGCGCCCGCTCTTCCTCCTCGCGCCTGCGCTCCTCCTGCTCCGCCCGGATCTCATCATGGAACTTGTTGGTCTTTAGCTGCTGCTCAATCTTTGCCTCGAAGAAGCTCTTCGCTCCACTGACGCCCACCTGCTCCACATCGATCTCGGTGAGGCGAGCCAACTGATTTAGACCGGACTCGGAGTCCAGCTCACCGGCCTGGGCCTTCCTGTAGATCAGCAGGAATTCCCTGAAGGAGATCTTGCCATCATTATCCTCATCCACCTCGGCGATCATCTTCTTCAGGCCCAGATGGGTCTGTGGGGCGCCCAGCTTCTCCATCATGAACTTGAGCTCCTGCAGATCCAAGAAGCCGTCGCGTGCGGTATCATAGCTGTGGAAAATCGAAAAGAAAACCAAAAAGAAATCAATTAGTCAGAAAATCAGAGAAGGCATGGAAGGCTGGGTGTGAAAAAGATAGGTGGCAGTGGTCATTGACCAGGCCCGAGAAACACGAGACACGAGACTGACGCCAATGTCGGGGGGGATTAGCAATCGATAATGCAAACGCGTGGGTGCAGCGCGGTGTGGCGTCAGAGGTCGCGTGGCCCAAAAGTCGTGGGAAGCACTGCCCGCGGTGAAGGAGGAGCCTCCTCCTCGGTTGGCAGGCAACCCCAATTTCATGCTAAATTTTGCAAACACACTACAGAGGCGGTCGAAACAATAGCAACGCCACGGCATCAAGCCATAAATCATCCATGAAATGATGTTAATCTACAAGCCAAATTAGGTGTCTTAAATGTGTGGACTTTGGCTAATATTATAATGATATTAACCATACACAAAAGATCTATTAAACAAAGCCACCAAATAAATAACTTAATTTATTTGTATTATTAACAGATTAAACAACAGATGCGTTTGCCAAATAGCTTTGCTTTCTTTTGTTTACAAATGTTGATAAACCAATTCTGCTTTTATTTAGCTTATTAATTGTGTGTTAAGTAAGCATTAACAATATGTATTTGCTTTTTAAAATGATCAGAAGTATTATAAGTATTTTATATTATATGTAAGGATAAGGTTTTCGTGTAAATTTCAATATAGAAAACCTGTTCAACTTAAATATTAAATAATTATTAACAGAAGTCTAAATTGGATCAAGATTTATAGGTAAATATAACAAAACAGATAACAAATTTCTCAATTATAATTGGCGCAGTAAACCGACTGTCTTATATGCTCTTTAACACCCTTTTAAATACAGAATTTACATTTATATGCGGATTCCCGTTTACTTAACGCGCCAAGTTCGACGACCGAAATCCGGCGAGTCAAAAGTTCAAACGGCGCTTCAACTTCCGCGAGGAAATCGCGATTGAAAATGTGAATAAAATTCCAATTTACTATCTAATTGTGTAATATATTAAAAAAAAAAAAAGAAAAGAGAAAACGCAGAGAAGAGTCGCGTGTGGCGGCGGGCTAACGGCGGCAGATGAGCCCGGCAGATGCAACCTGCATGCTGCGGAACTAGTTTCCACAGGCTGCCAGCGAAGCGACCTTGCCCAGGCTAGGCGAAGGATGCTGCTGCCGTCGATGCTGATGATCTCATGATGACCAGAAAACTAGTTAAACTAGTTGCAAGTCTAGTTGCTAAAAATACGCAGTCAGCCACTTTTGGCTGACTTCCTTTGCAAACTCGACTCGTCGTCAATAAATATATGATATTAAAGGCAAACGGATGGATACACACGGCAGCGGGTACACCTTGGCTGTATTGCCGGTTACCCAATCGCTGCTTGCCACTTTCAGTTTCGATTTCTAGAAGCCGCCACGTAATGTTTTCATTACGATACTAAGTAGTATCTATTAGATTACGAGTTTCGCTTTCATTTCGATTCGGTTCAGCATTTAATTGAAACGAATCTGTGCATCCACAAATAGCGTGATTGTGAAAAGCGAGAGAGTGAAAGTAATTAGCCAAGATGGAATCCTCTCGAGCGTGGCTGATGGCTGAAGGTGTCACCAATGCTGCTGGCCAACTGTTACGCTATCGCCGCCTCTTTAATTAACTCCAATTGCACTCTTTCCCAGAGCTCCCCGGAGCATTGCGTCAATGTGACAATTGTTGGTCGCACTTTTTCTTTGGTTTGTATTTATTTTCTGTCTGCCTTTGCCTCCGCTTTTCGCCGGTCGGCCTCTCGATGTTTTCTTTCAAATTAATCAAGAGGTGCGTTGTTGTCGATGGTCTGGCTTTCGTTTCAATTGTGCCCACAGAGACGCCACCAACTACTCCAGCTGTTCGATTCAATTAATCAAGTCGACGCCGCCGCCGACCACGCTTGTGTTTATTGAGTTTAAGTTATTTATCAATTTAGTAGAATTTAGTAGAGGTATTGCACCGAAATGAACTGGATTCTAGGGTTTCTAGAGAAAATCGAACTACATATATTAAGATTTCGACTTATTATTACTGCAAAATAGCTTGAGAATCAAAAGTGAAATTCCTGGTTGAGAGGAAAGTATGTTTTCTCACAATCTGAAGAGTGTCTCACATTCTTTCTACTATTTCTTCTTAGATTTAAAGTTCCCTGATATATTTCTGTTGAATATTTCTCAACAAAATTAATATAAACTTATTCTGGGTAAGGAAAAATACAAATACAAATTAATCCACAAATTAACCTTATTGCTTGAAAAGTTAATATCTTTTTGGCTACTGTTTCCAAAATCAAAATGTTGTTGATATGCAATAAATACGGTTGAGTAAATATGAAACTCAATTCAACTTAATTAACCCATTTTCTTACATTTTTTTCACACCAATATGCTAAATATGTTACTCAGCTAAGAAGCTTTCAACATTTTAATTTGCACTTTTGGCTTACAATCAAGATCTTTAATAACAAATGTGTAAACAAAATAAAAAAATATTTTAATATTTGCAAACACAAAGGTTTTTTTGATCAAAGGTTTTAAAAGAATTGAGGAATTTATGAAGAAATTATATATTATTTATTATTGATTTTGTTGACTAAACATCTTAGGAAAGTTCTAAATAGATATCTTTTAAGATCCCTACCAAATAAGGCAGCCATCCATATTTATTCCCATTTTTCTTGTATATTTAATCCAAAAACACCTGCTGTTTTCCAGCTGCTTTCCCAATTTCCTGCCACAGCCGGATTTTAGCCTAATTTTTATTGATTTGTTTTCATTTCAATGAATCGCACAACTTCACACACTCCTCTGGTGGCTCATTCGGGGGTGTTGAACATCTTTCTGCCTCATTGCATGTGGCCAGTGGTGTTGTAGTTGCTGTTGCCGTTGCCGTTGTGGCAGGGCCATATGCTATATCGGCGGCCTGCGATTTTCATTTTCTTTATCGTTATTTCGTGTACAGTTCAACAAATAACGGGGTCAACTGGCCATTGTTATTGGTGTTGTTTATGCATGCCGCAATTTGCATCGTAAATTTATCTATGCATGTACTTGCTAAACGATTGCGGTCAAAATAATAGGAGCTCTTGGAAAATGAGATCACGAAGGGTTGGTCCTTAGCGCTGGTTCTATAAGGTTTGTATTTTTTGTCAAAGACTTAATTGAAATTAGTTTTTGAGGCTTTAAAAATGAGGAAACTCTTGTATTTCATAGTTGTTGGTAAAATGTTCAATGAAAACCCCTATTCCCTTGCTTATTTATGAATGAAAATCCCCAAAAACCTCAAATTTTGTAATCATTTAAACCGGCTCCTAGTATTTTACCCTCAGTTGTATCTGCAAAGCAGCAATTACTTTATTGAACACGGCTTCTCTTTATTAGCAGCCTAATGTTCACTGCAATTGCAACTTGCACACTTTGTGAGTGGCGCTTTTTGTGCCCCCGATGCTCAAGCGGGTTAATGCCAAAGGGAGTCCGTCATACGTCGTCCGTCCCGTCTCCGACTCCGATTCAGACTGTGATTCCGATTTTTGCAGCTAGGAAAAAAGCTCGAAGTTCTTTTGAACTCTGACGACGGGCTCTGTAACGGCTTTTTGTGAACTCAAAATGCTCGGCACGTCTTCTGGCAGGGCGTAGTTTTCATCATCATTGCAGTATGTGGAGTCCGCACTGTGGGCCTTGGCTCTCTTCAATCGAAACGAACAAATTGTTCAAAGGCAATGTCTTGCATACACAATTTGCTTGTTTATTTCGATCGTCTGGATCGTCTCACCTGCCTGCCTGCCTGCCTTACTGTTTTCTTATTTGTTGGTTTCGAAACCAAACATGCACCTGTGCACATTGCCCGCTGGACAAACACACCAGAGAACAGAGAGACATTGAAAGATATGCCGTTCGGCTCGGATCGGCTAGGTAAAATTGTAAATCAATAAAATACACATGACTGCAAAGGCAGCAGAACTTGCATTTAAAACGATAGTCGTAAAAATATGGGGTTAATTGGATGAGTAATCGTGACCGTATGGATAAACACCTCGAGAGGAACTATTAGCTCTGGAGCAAAGCGGATTCATCGGATTTTTTCTGGTTGGTTGTTTCTGGTTCTGGACATTTCCAAGTATAATCGAGTTATATAGATTACTGAATATTCTCTTTAATTTAACACTTCCTTCCTGTTATATTTTTTTTAAATATATAATATTTTGTGAGTATTTCAAGTATTTGTAGTCAAGTATTTGATGTGATGTTTTTGAAGCATTTTAAAGTTTCTTAGATAACCACAATATCAACTTAATGTAAGACACATTTCGTATACAATTTTTTATAAGAGATCATTTTTTCAAGTATTTCTTAAAGACTTCATAGGTTTGCAAAGTAGATTTAGTAAAAGTAGAGCTGTTTAGTAGTAGATAATATTTTTTAAAACATTTCTTGAAGACTTTAAAAAGCTTTCACATAGTTTGGGCTTCTTTACAATTAAAAACAAGTCTTGAAAAGCTGTTCAGAAGAGTTTTTCTATCCTGAATTCTATATTTAAGTATCAGTAGAGTAAGCTAAAATATAAAAAATACTTTAATTAGAGAAGAAGAAGTTGAGGTCTTCATTATCAATAATTCCAACTTCTAATGGGGGTCTCTCCCATCCTTTCCCAACGAGCCATAAAATGTGTGTGGCATGGGGTTTCGCCTATAAATAAACTCGCCATATTTTTGACATTTCGAAATTGGAGCAAACGCGAAGCAAAGTGGAAGTGAATTCTATGTTCAGAGCAGAGTTGCGATGCGTGGGTCGCCTCGTCGTCTGATTATTTTTAGTCTTAGCTGCTTAGCCCAGCCTATGTAGCTTGTTGCAGGAAGCAGCTGCAACTTGGGGTTTTCTTTCTTATCTGCCCAGCAGAATGGATAAATCAAATAACTTAAGTGGACAATGCATAAATGCAGTGACTAATTGCCGAACAAGTTGGAGGCACAGCGCACTGAATGGCTGACTGGACTGAGTGATGATGACGATGACGATGATGATGCCGCCCGCCGCCAGCTCGACACATAATTTGATATTTCCTCAATTGAGTGGACACAACGAAGCGAACACAACAACACATTAAACATGATCACAATGGGGGTCACAGAAATAGCAGTGACTTCTTATCAGTCACAATATGTTTGAGTAATAGTGTAAATATTGGAATTATTAATGGGTCATTCTGTTAGTCACAGAAATCAGTAAGTAAGTCAAGGCATTATAAGAAATACAAATAACCTGATAAGAATTCTTTCTCTTTCTTTCTGCTATTTAATCTAATAGGTATTAATCACAAATTAAACATAATTGAAAGCTTTTGAAGGAGATATACATTCCGTATTAAAATAATAAATAAGGTTATTGATAAAATAAGTAGGATATAATTATATTGTATAACAGTCAGCCTATTTTACACTTAATAAAAACTTTAATAGTATCTATCTTAGTTCTATGTTTAAGCAGAGTTTTAAACTTTCACTAAGCTAACATTTATTGCTAAATAATTATGGTAAAAGGTTTAAGGAAGATTTATTAAATTAGTACGCATGCAAGCAAGCATTCAGACAACACTCCAGTTGTTCATTTCCTCGCAAACGTTACCTTTATTTTCTCCTATCGCGCCTACTAACACCTAACCCTAATAAGCACGTGCTTGGTGTCGCAAGGGCCACTTGAGTGTACTAATATAATATAATATTAAACTCATTTAAGGCGGCAAGGATCTCTTGGGCTGCTAATATCTTGCCCACTTTTGTGGCTGTAATCCAGTGACCGCAGAGCGCGTAAAAAAAATGCAATAACAATGAAGCATCGATGGACACAACGAGGCGAGGAGGAGGGACCTCTGTCTCCTCTCACCCTGTCATTTGTCGCTTTCCTTTGTCAGCTAGTTTACTGTATGTACATAGTACTTAATTTTCCTTCATGCCAGACTGCCCGTCGTCGCCTGCTGAATGCGATTCGCAACTGGCAACTTTTGGCCAAAATGCAAGCAAAGGTCGTGTGTCGTGTCGTGTCGTGGCTGCACATGTGCGCGGAAATAATGAAAGCGGAGGCTGTGCGAGTGCCGGAAGCGCAAAAGGGGGAAAAGCTACGGGGGAAAAGCGATAATGTAGCACTATCGATTCCCCCGAAAACTTGATTTTTCACCATCGAAACCGAGAGATTACGAACAGCATGCGGCAAATAATAAAATTAGTGTCAATGAACCTAGGCAAGCTGTGCGTCGAATATGCAAAATGAGAAATGCCAGAGAAATGTGGAAATAGGCGCGGAAAACACTTGAAAAGTCCCACATGCAATTGTCCTGGAAATCAACCCTGCTGATGTATAATATAATTCGCACAAGTGCACACAAGAGCCCGTCAAGGGGTTACATGGTTGGTTGGTGGTGGCGGCAACTGGCGACTTAATTAAAAGTTCTACTCGCCGCAATAAAGGCCCACACAGATGGAAACCGAATTCCTCCCCCATTTGGACACTGTGTAAAGTGCGTAAAAAGTACGTTGCTTTTGTTGTCCCTGAACTCAAATTGTAAACTGTAACCAGAGCGACGACAGCCCACGATACGAGCACAAGTAGCATTGGCATCGATACGTATGGCATCCCCCATGGGGTGCAATAGCGAAGCTTTAGGCCCACAGTGGTCACTGGGTAATAGCTACCTTGAATTAGCCACCGTTTTAAGGTTCAATTAAGCTAAGACTTGAGGTTAATTAAGGCATCCAAGGACGTTCTGAAGACTTTACAATCGTGTATACAACATTAGTAAGTAACTCTTATATTTGTAAACTTAAACATGGATTACCATTTTAATAAAAGCAACTTAAGTTGGGTTTTTTTCAAGATATAATTCCAAATGAAATTGCAGTTATCAACGAGAAATTTAATGCCCCAAAAAAAACCCAGTTTGACCGCAAGAAATATTTATTTTTAAAGCTGATCTCCATTTGTGATTTCCAAGCCAGTTTTTAGGAATTCTGAGAAGCTTAAAGCGTAAAACAATAAGCAGAAATGTGTATAAATTCCTTTTCAAATGGAATTAAAAAGGTTAGCTATCAAAGGAAGCTCTTTCTAAGAACTTTCGAATATAAACGAATATGATAACAAAGCAGCTACAAAACAGAAATCCCTTTATATAGCAAAGAGCTCTCTGCAAACTTGAATCAGAAGCACATAAATGTGATAAGTACCATCAATAAATGGTGGTTGATTTTTACAAAGTATGCGTTTGCATAGGGATTTCTGCTTATCAAGTCCTGAAAGAGACCAGACTTACTCTGGTCTATACTATATCTTTAAAAACATGCCAACGCCAGGCGGCTCTCCCCCACGATGATGATTTATTTCGACTTGAGACGCCATAGAGTGCATAATCGATACAGTTCTGCAGTTTATCGCCTCCCGGAAGTTAGTGCCAACTAACCGAGTATATATCTCTCGGAAATTGAACAGAAGTTGTGCGGAAAATGACGCATTACAAGAGGAAAAACGACCGGGAAACTAGCAAGCCTTGTAAAAAACAAAACTAAAACTTAAACACATTGCGTGAGCCAAGATAAAGTGAGGGTGTGGAAAAAACAAACGCTATAAACATGAGCATTAAATGAACTATATAAACATACATAATATATGTTGTATATAGCATTTAATCGCACTCCGGTCTGGGGTTTTGGTGGGTCCAACCCTGGACCTTATCGTTTTGGGAAGTCTGAGTATGTGACGTCTTGGTACGAATTTGTTTACATTTGCATATATTTTGATTCCGCAGAAACTCGCCCGTTCGCTGGCCTGCTCTGCTGAATCAGTTTGTGAATTTGTTTATACGAATTGGCAGCGTGTTAAAAAAATAAAATTCAATGCGTGACTCAGGGGAGCGAATTTGCTTTCGATTCTTGAATGCCTTTGCATGTTTTAATTAAAGCAGGTTCAGGTTTAGAGCTTTCAATTTGCGACTTTAGCACATCAGTTTAAGTCGTCGGACGTCGGACGACCCAACGTGACTGCAAATGCCAAAAGGCGCTGCTTTTAGCTGGTTTTTGTTGTTCTTCTTGTTTTTTTATTATCATTTTAAAAGTTCCCTGAGAAGAGAAGATGAAGTAAAAGGTCGGGCATTTGTACTCAAAATTGTTGTAAGCTTGTAAGATAATTTCATAGAGTACGTGCGTGAGCAAATCTGATAGAGAATCCTAATAAAAAAAGTAGAATAAATGAAGCCAAGGGGCTTGACATTTTTTTTGGGGATTTAAATAACTCTTGTCTTGTGTGTATATCACTTGACAATGTCACGTCTTTTTCGATTTATGTTCCACAATTGTTTAAGATTTTTCCGGCCACTTTTTTGTTTAGAAAGAAGTTTTATTTACTTGACCAAGTCACGTCTTAGTAAGGGAATTTGTTTACAAATATTTGTAGCTTCTGTAAAATAATACTTATTTTCAGCAAAGTTTGAAATGTGAAGGATATTAGATACATTTTAAATATACTCTATCTATAATAATAATTCCCTTGAAATGGTAACTAATAGAAGTGACCTTCTTTCTTTTTTTATTCATATACTTGATATGACATAATATAAAGATATTCTATTTGGCAAACCATTGCCTTACTCTGGTCTTTCCTCTACCTATATACGAGTTGTATAATCTCAGCTAAAATTGTTTCCTGTCCGTAGCCAATCTTATTACCCATATACGAAATCGCATTAGCTAATCACAGACCAAAAAGTCAGTCTGTCTGCCATTTGTGGCTTGTTTCCCAGACTGCCTGGAGTTGTGTCTCTGCTGTGTCTTTTTCTCTCTTTATTTTTTTTTTGGTCTTTGCTGCTGGTGCCTTGCATTTACAAATGCAGAACACGTTCGCAGTTGCAGTTGCCATAATGCAGGCAGGCTGGGTTTCTTTTTGACAATTTGCCAATGGGGCCCGAGGCTCTGACCCAGATGAAGAGGAACAGCTTTGAGGGAAGGAAGAACATGTACTAAAAATCCCAGCTGTAAGCCATTAAGAAGCCACAAAAGCAGGCAGCAGAAACAATTGTCAATTCAAATGGTAAACAAAATTGGAAAGCAATTACAGCCTTAATTCGCGCGTTATTACCAGATGATTCAGCCTCACCTCAGCTGTGTAAATAGTTGAATCAGTCTAGAGACTGCTAGAGGTGCCATTAATCAGCATGAAGACAAAGAGATAACTCGGATGAGCCCGGGAGATAAGTTATCGTGGCAGTGGCCCCTACGTGCCGTGTGCCGGAATTTAAATAACAATTCTACAGAGATTTAATCTAACAAAACATTGCGCAATAGGTGGCTACGGTTGATCGGACGACATTTGAGACCCTATCACTTAAGCGATCCACCGCAAGACCAGGAACCCGGGGGAGAGGCCCCGAGAACCTCACAGAACGAACCTCGGTGGCAAGGTGTCGTTGTCGTCAGCGGTTGACGTTGTCGGATGGTAATGTGAACCCAGGCACAAGTACGCCTGGAATACAGGTGATCTTCGATAAACAAACTGTTGTCTTTCTTTGCAAAATTCAAACGAAACCTTAAAGAACTATAACTTTTGTAGTATTATTAGAGATTTGGTTGAGCGTTTAAACTTTAAACTAAAAGCATTTCATTTGAACTATTTTGCTTAGGAATAAGTTGTATTTATTTTGCGAATTCTCAGTTGAGTGGTTATTTTTACGAACTTTTAATAAAAAACTAATGATACCGATACCAAGAGAAGATTATAATAAATATTTAATAATTACTTTTCCAAAATAAAAAAAAACAATTTTAATTAAGATACATTTTTCACCAAGAAATATAGGAACTCTATAGACAAATATATGCAAAATTGTAAATTCCCCTTCAAGAAGCTGAACTGTAGCCCCACTAATGAAATCCAACTGAAAGTGTTGGGGCAGAAAACAGCTCTTGAGTCATGATCCGCGCGACGGGAGCACGACTTGGGGAATAAGCAAGCGACTGTGACACTCGTGAGTCATGCCCCATTGCACCTGGGAAAACGGGCAGGAGAGAAAAAGGGCGGAGGGGGTGGGCGGGCACTAACCGAGGAGGAGCCCGCAGTAAATGCAATTTAAATGGCCATTAGGCGCATGAGTTTTATGTTTTGCCAGCTAATGAGACGCAATTGCGGTGCAAAGGTGCCTGGGAAAGCGACAGCTGGCATTACAGGTGAAAGGAGCCGCCAAGGAAATTACGGGGCGGACCCTTTGAAATGGAAATAAAAATAATTAAATCAGTTCTTGTCTCGGTTTTGCTTTTTAGTTATAGATTGCATTTGTAAAATGTTTTAAATCATTTGGTTTGTCTCTGCAGACGTTTAAAAAATGTTTAAATAAAATTAGATTAATTATAGACATTTTTACGGACAAAAAATACCATTCGAAGTGAGACTTGAGTAGCATTGAGACTTGACGGCCTTCACTTACGTGTTGAAGGTCTTCTGATAGTCCTTGATCTGCTTCCTGGAGAACTCGTGGAATTCGGTGTAGACATTGACCACCTTGAAAGTGCGCGGTATCTCAATGCCAGCCTCCTGCGAGTCCATGATCTCCTGCCGCCGGTTGAGGATGTGCGTCAGCTCGGAGCTATCCGTGTTGGTTGCGGTGCTGGGGCTGTCCGCACTGTCGTTTCGCGATGCGGACGAGGCGTTCGATGAGACGGACATCTTGGTTTAGGTTGCTTTTTAATTATTTATCCTTGGCCCGTGCTGGAATTTTTCGCTTTTGCGTTCTTTTGCCAACTCCCACGCGCAAAAACAAGGACAGCAGCCGAAAAGAGACGTCGGGATACACACACAAAGACAGCGGGGATGCGCCAGAAAAACGCACACACTGTCGCACTTTAAG
>JAEIIG010034232.1:0-12544 GCA_018904695.1 Drosophila parvula
GATATTTATAAAGAACGAACGAACGGAAGGAAACGGAACGGAATGGAATGGAATGGAATTTTTTTAAAAGATTCCAAAATATTGAGAGGGAAAGAACAAAGAAATGCAAATTATTATTCCAAATGCTGAATCAAAGAGAGAAAACGTGACGAAGACGAGACGAGTTAATAATTTAGCTATAGCTCTGGTTTATTTCGATTGGGGGGCGGGGGGTTTATTAAACATCATAAACATAATATAACGAATATATAAAGAATGGAAAACAACTGAAAAACTTGTGAGTTAGCGTGCGCGTTGAAAACGAAGACAAAGATAAGAATAAAGATAATGGTAACGATAACGATAATGATACTGATGTAGAAAGAAAACTCAATTGAAGAACGGCGACGAGAACAGCGAGAGAGAGAGCGAGCGAGCGAGAGCGATTGTGTGAGGAAAATGAAAAGCAGAAACGAAATTATTTTTTAGTATTTAGAGGCTATTTTATATCGTTATTAAAGCAGGTAGGAAGGAAAGTGAGGCAACGGTTAGGACGAACGAGAACGGATGATAGATACCAGGCAGTAAAAGCGAAGAAAAAAATGAATAGGGAGAATTGAATTTTAACTGAAAATGGAAAAACGAAAAACTGAACAAAGCTAAATCTGAAGAACTATGGGCACTGTGAGGTGTATTTTTTTTTCTAATTCCAAAAGAACTGCCTGAAGTGGTGTACTTTAGAAGTTGTTTTATAAGTTTATATTTCTGATTCTATTTTGAAATCCTGTTTGCATTTCCAGCATGTCACGTCGTGTCCATATTTATGCTTGTACAGTTTTTCAATCCGGCAAAACACGTCCAGCATAGGAGTTAGAATTGAATTGTCCCGTTGAGGAAGCGGAAAACGAAAACAAAAAAAAATGGGAAAATGAGAAAAAGAATAATGAGAAAAGTACTTTTTTGTGTTGTAAGTTGTGCCAAGTACTGATAACGTTTAAGGTGTGATAAACTCGTTTTTAAATTTAACAACTATTTAAACTATAAAAAAAAAACTACTTACTAAAACAAAACGAAAAACACAAAAAAAAAAAAAAATTAAAATTTATAAACAAAAAAAACTATTATTATTTAAAACGATGACAAAAATGCTTTTGATGTACATTTTATACACAAACACAACATTACCCAGACACACAACAAACACACACACACTCACACACACACACACATCAACCCACAAAAGTACTTTGACAGAAAACCGGAGGAAACCCCCTATGGAAGATCAGTTTTTTTTTTTAGAAGATAACCAAAACATAAATCGACAAGAACAAAATTTGCTTTGCTACCAGAGAATTCAAAAGGTTTTTGATTTTTAATTTTTTTTTTTTTTTTTATTTATATACCTATTTAATTTAACATAAAACGAAGACAAACAAGTTTGTACTCTTTAAAAAAATTGAATGAAATGATACGAAACGAAATGGACGATGGAGAGGTAAATCGATGTCGATGCAAAAAAAAAAAGATGAACTCCTAACCACAAGAGCATAAACAATGTAATGAAACGGAGCGTAAGGGAAGAGAACTTTTTTAAAAAGGCATATTTTTTTATATATGTACATATATATATATATAAATATTTACAAAGGGATAACGAAAAACTAAGCGATGGAAAGGGAAAAACGTTTTTAGCGGTACAAACATGAGTACAAATCAAGAGTTTTATTATTATTATTTTTTTCGTATGTTTTTTTTTTCGTCTATTATGAGAAGGGATTTTAAACCTATTGAAAGGAAGGAGTTTTCTTAAGGCATATACACAGAAAAAAAAGAAAGAAAAAAAAAACGGAAAACTGAGGTTTGTTTTTCAATTGTTAGACGCGTGAAAGTTGAAAAGAGACAGGTAAAGAGAGAGAGAGAGAGAGAAAGAGGAACAGTTGATAAACGAGACATTCTTTAACGATTAACGATAGGGATAGCGATAACGATAACGATATAATTCGAGTTTAAACGTAAGCTTGACAACAGCAGTAGCAGCAGAAGAAGAACAACTAAAGAACCGTTAGCCACGCAGAAAATGAAAAAGAAAAAAGGAGCAAAGAAGCAGAGCAAATAGCCCAAAAAAGCCAAGCCGCCACTCACACAGTGAAAATGATGTAAAACGATGACATAAGCACGTGACTAAAGCTAAATCTAAAGCAGAAACCTTAAGCGAAACGAGAGGAATTAATTACTAGAGCGTTAGATATGAGCGATGTCCGAATGAAACAGCACTAAATTAATCGATACAAATTGGGGGTTATTTATTTTTTAGTTTCGAAAAGGAATTTGGACGCAAAATCAGCCAGCAGCAGCAGACAGGAAATTAGACGAAAAACAAAAAAAAAAACAAACTAACAAGCAAGAAAGAAGGAAAGATCAAAAAAAAAAGAAAACACTCTGAAAGACGACACAAAAACCAAATCTAAACTTGAAACAAAACAAAAGCAAAACACTGCAGAACGCATGAAATGAAAAACACAGCGGAGCAGCATGGAATTGTCCATGCAGTCCAAGTCGAAAAAGAAAGGCAAAAAGAAAACAAGAAAAGAACGCAAAATAAAACCGAAACTGAACATACAAATTTTCGAAAAAGAAAACATGAACTTCAGAAGATGAAATAAAACTTTCAAAAACATTTACTCTATATATTTTTAGCATTTAAGCATCCAAAACATTTAAAAACAAAAAAATGAAAGAAAGAAAAACCAATTGTGTCAGCCGTAAGAAAAATGTACTAAAAAGTTTATACACACACACACAACACACTCTTAACGAAAAAGAAACAAAACAAAAAGAAAATTAAAAAAAAAAAAAACAACAAAAATCTAACAAAATGAAACCACAAAAAAAAGGAACAAGCTATATATGAAGAAAAGCAAAACGAGAACTTCAAAAAATATAACTACTAAAAACAAACACAATAACAACCACACACACATATACAAATACACGCTAAATTCTCTATGTAAAATTCGATATGAAAAGAAAACCCCTATTCGTAATGTAAATGTATAATGCAAAACAGCAACAATAGCAACCACAAGGTCTTATCCAAAATTTATTAAATACGATATATAGGCAACGCGTTGAAACGAAACGAAATGGAACGAAATGAAATTGAAATGAAACGAAACGAAACGAAGAACGCGCGGATAGGATGGAGAGGAGGAAGGAGGAGGAGGAGAAGAAGAGGAAAGCGAAATGACCCCCAAGAACCCCTGAGCTTTGTTTGTTTGTTTTTGTACATTTCAAGCATTTTGAATATATATATATACCGATATATGTATATATACATACATCTATATATAGTATATATATATATAAATATATATTTGATAGTCTTTATTTAATATTATTCATATATATATAAAGTATACATATATTTTTTTATTGTTTCGATTTTGTAATAAATTATACACGGTAATCAACTGGAGACTGAGCTACAACATATATTTAGTTACCGTTATATTTATTGCAAAGACACCACCACACACACACACACACTCAACCACACACCATACGCGAAAACTCACCATATTCACCAAACACACCACCATTCACTTGCAGCATCAACAAAAGTAATCGTAACTACAACAATGCTAACCTATAATTAAAAATAAAAACTAAATTCTATAAAGCATAAATAGAAAGAAAGCATAGATCGTGAAACCTAAAAGATAACCAAACCTGTGTGGTAGCAGTGGGTTTATTTCATTTTGTTTGGCATCTTTGAAATGATTTCCAATTGATTTTGTACCCAAATGTGGGAAGGTCTACGATTCCTACGAATTATTTACTTTTGATTATTTTTATTAATTTTTTGTTGTGTATTTCATATTGCCACCGCCAGCAACCCCAGCCCCCATCCTATATTATTCATCCTTCATCCAGCGCCTGGTTTGCCTGTGTGATAGTAGTTTATAATTAAAGCCATCCGCTGGACACCCACACACCACACCACACCACACACACACACCCACCCACACCCACACCCACCCACACCTTCGCCCTCCCCTTTAAAATCCCACATCATGTCTCCCCCCAAAAACCCTTCCATTTTCAGACAAACCCCCCAACCCCACCCTACACTATAATTTTTGGAACATTTTTGAATGGCGAGCAAACTATATAGAAACCACTTTAAACACTAATCATAATAATAATAATAATAATAATAATAATACCTAAAGTAAATCGTAAAAGAAGAAAGAAATAAACAAACAAAAAAAAAAACACCTAAAGTTGAAGAGGAAAATTTACAAAAGAAAATAAAAGAAAACAAAACAAAAGAAAGAATGAAAAAACAACAAAAAAATACAACTATTTTTACATTAATTATTTTTAAAATTACCCCTTATCTTTACCTAAATTAGTTTAGAGCTTTTTTTTTGCGTCGTCTACTTTTTTAACGTTAAGTTCATTTAATCTACACATAATCTTCATGAGGATGATGATGTGACGACACAGGATGTATCTACATTGTACATTGTATCTACATTACAGAGCTAAAATATCTATAAATATTATAAATATAACAAAAAAAGAGTAAAATATTATTAAAAAAAAACCAACAAAAAAACACACAAAACAAACGATTATTTTTTGCCTTTTCTTTTTTATTTATTTCCGTTGTAGTTCAGCACTTTGATTTTCAGTTTGTTATCCTTCGTTGGGTGATGACTTTTCTTTTTTTTCGATTTCGATAGCGATTGCGATTGCGACTCTTCGATTCCTTTGACTTCCCCTGATATCCGGTGTCCGGTGAGTTCCGGTGTTCCCACATACCGTTCGTTTCGCGAGGCTTTCGATGTTGTCCTTGTACCAAGCTAAAAGTAAGCCCGGGCCCCAAGTGAACCCAAGTAAAACCCCACAAGTAAGCCCCCATTCCAAAAACCACTCGTCTAAATTAATGAATTTAATGTGAATATGTGAGCAAGGTAATGAAGTCGATAGTCAGATAATGAGTACATAGATGTGTATACCTAAACTAAACTAAACTACAGCGTATTTATGGAGTAACATAACCAATTGTAAACTAAAGTAAAAGATAAATGGATGAAATAACTACCTCAGCTTTGAATATTTCTATAGAAATGTTATTAAATGTATTTGAACGGTGTACGAAATATACATACATACATGCATACATACAGCATAAACGCTAGATGCGAGACAAGACGAGACACGACTTGAGATTGCCGCCAGATGGAAAATGTCAAATGAATACAAGTTTTAGAGCTGCATTTATATAGTATCAGATCGATAAGAAAACATACAAAAACAAAACCAAAAATAAAACAAGAAAAATGAATATTATAAGTGTACGTTTTGCATATTCCTATATAGTTAACTAAACGTAAAAGAAAAACAAGATGGGTAAACTTGAATACTACTATAACAATAATTTTGCGTCCATTTTTGTTGTTTCCTATACAAGCGAAAAAGAACAAAAAAAGAAAAATGATGAAAACAAAAACAAAAAAAAAAAGAAATCGAGAAATCACCAGAGAAATAGATGGATAAAGACGAGCGCCTACCCACAAACATTAACTATATCCCCATAACATTTGTATAACTCTGTGTTTTTTAACCGCAAAACGCAAACCAGAAAGCTATCCAATATCGGTGTAGACGTTAACCGTAACACACACTATACATACAAACATATATCGAATATCCAATCTGTGTATGTTTTGTATCTGCCCATGGAATATAGATAACCGCGTAAAGGATATAGGACATATATAGGCTAGAGAGCAGACCCCCGTTTATAGAAGACTACTCGATGTCAGTTGTGTCATAGTTTAGACAGTATTTACTAGCGAGTACTATGCATTTGTTTACACTACCAAATTACCATTTTACCACTAACCGTAACCGTAACCGTAACCGTAACCGTAACTGTAACCATTGTGTTTTCATTTCAATTGATCGCCACCACCACCTCCAGAAATGGATCCAGAAACTATATAAACATAGGTGTATACCATAACATACTTATCTGCGTAAGGTGTTTTCCCCCTTTTCGGTGTAATTAAATGTTAATTGCTAGCGCTCAATACAAAATTACAAAAATTACAAAAATTAAAAAATTACAAGACCCCACACACATTCAGCGATTCACACACCCCACTCACCCACACAAGGCTTTCTAAATTGTATCCCCAAAAGCCAAGGAAATTATTAGAGAACAAGCTATACAACTACAACTACAACTACAAACTAAACCCAAATACAATTTTGTGAACATGTGAAAAACAAATCGAAAAGAAATTTACTCAATAAATGATTTTTCGTATATAAAAATATTTGTAGATTTATTTCAACGGGGAAAATTAGACAACTAACAAGCGATTTTAATTCACAAACATGCCGGGAAATCTAAAAAAAAAATATCTGAGAGTGCACCCAAAATTCCCAAGTACGAATTCAGTGGGTTAAAGCAAAATGTTGAGGTTAATTGTAGGAATTCTTTATAGAAATGTGGAATTTACAAAGTGAAGGTGGTTTTCTTTAAAACTTTCAAGGTTTCTTCTAAGTTTTATAGTGTTTTTAACATTATTTAAAGAAAAATTAAATTATGATACCAGCAAGGTTTTCCTCAATTAATTTATTTTGGATTACCACCTTACTTCGAGACAAAATATTAAACATTTATTTGTTATAAGGAAGACAGTAGTATGGGAAATCAAAACCTAATAGGTGTGAAAATTGCTATCAAGTACGCCCTGCTCTTACAAATTTTGGAGCTGTCAGGTTCCGGAGCTAAGCTGGAATCCCGTTTACCTCATTCTCTGATAAACTCTACTACAGTCAACATATACAAAAAAAAAAAACTATTCATTGTATTTCGAAGAAAAACAAGGAAAATAATATACATATTGCAAAATGGAACAAAACCCGGCACCCACCAGAGAGAAGCTTTCAGAGGTAAAGACCAACATTATTGAGCAGAAGGCGGCCCCACGGACCGATGAGAATAGAAGGCCCCCAACAACCAGGACGAGATGAGCCAGAAGGCGGATATGGATAGCGCCGATAAATGGACATCGATAGGTAAGGTAAAAGGCCAATCAATTTCAGCCAAAATAATCGCAATATTATTCCAGAGTCCTTAATTAACACACACATACACGGTATCCTTGAACCATGAAGAAAATTCGCTGTGCAAGTAAACGGAATCAAGCTAACATTTCCACATATTAAATACATTTCCCGCTTCACACTCGTTAATACGGAAGGAGGATGGCCGCAGCTTATTATGGAATACTGAAAACATAATAAAAACCAAGGAACACATCTTATCTACACGGAAGAATGGTACATATATCATGAGCCTGACAACCTGCTGGCGACTTATATGCATATTTACGACATTTTCAATTTACAATTCGCCATCGAGAATTGGCAATTGTTTGTTACGGACGACGCATGTCAAACGCTAAATAAATATAAAATCAAATATAAAAACTATTCCCAGTCTTCAAGAGTTATTTTCTACACAATTTTACATATAGCCAAGTTATCCACCTTTTTGTGGGTACACTTTTCTGCGCCACCATTTTCATCCACCCTTTTAGAGAAAGTGCGGTATATTTATGGTATATTCCCAAGGAGGAGGTGGTATAAAAAGTATATTTTTAAAGCGCCTAAACAAAAAATAGATTTACCAATCTATGGGTACAGAATCAAAGAGAATATGTTAAATCCGTCGAGAGAGCCCCTCGTGAGAGAGAGATTCTAGAGAGGGAAAAACATCGATGATTCCCTGCCAAACATCGATGTTTCCCAGCATCCACAGTTAATACGGTCATACTGTAAAAAAATTGGCGGCAAATATGTCAATGTAAAAATTACGTAATTTGTACGATAATTTCTCGCAAGAAGTAGTATTTTAAAGATTTATAAATATCAATCTTAAAATGAATAAAATATATCTAGTAATAGTACTTATTAATGTAAAAGAATTGCTTCGTTGTGCCCCCAAATTGAAATTCGCGCGCATGTGTAGAAATGCTCACTTGGAGATGGTAAAACCTCGCTGATTCCCTGCCAAACATCGATGTTCTGAAAACATCGATGACATGTATGGTGGCATTGCTGTTCCTCCACCTCTATCACTTCACGAATTTTGTTCGCCAAGTGAGCACGCGCTTCGTCGATTCTGCAAAAGAAGTTTTTATTCTGTGACTTTTGTGAGAAGTTAACAACTGAAGGTATTGTGCTATTTTCTATTTACCACCTATAACAGCGCCCAGCAACGCGCAATGCCGTCTAACGGCGGCGGCAGGGGCAGTGCCTGATGTCGCCCCGGAAAATTTGTACCGCCATTGATTTTTTTTCACGTCACCTTGCGCTAGATTCCTTAGTTATGTAATGTGCTAATTTTTTTTATTGTGTCGGTGTTGGTTTAATTTGTATATACACTGTATATGTATGGCTAATCGGCGTTGGTTTTTCCCAAACTTGCCTCTGAAAATCGCTGAAAAAAGTGCTTATATAACCAGGCGGAATAATTGCGGCTGAGATAAAAATTGTGTGAAGGTCTAAATGAAACCAGCAATGAATTGCTTGAAGAAACGCCTTTGACCGGCCAATGATGCCGCGTTGAGTCAGAAATCTGAAGTCATCTTTTTAAGCCACGCTGGGTGGTTTTTTCATATTTTTTTTTTTAGAATTTTTTTCCTTTTATTTTTTGCAACCACGCTGGAACTGCCAACTTATGCAATTCGCAGCAAGTTGGCAGGCCGGTACTCCGGTTCGCACTCTTGCTCTTGCGGCGTTTTTTCCCTTTTCTTTCGCGCAAATTGTGCACAATACACCTCTTACTGTAAATTAAGTTGCACTTTGTGCATTTGTAGGCTTATATGCGGGGGATTTATTAGATAAAAGTGTGGCAATTGATTGTTCTATTGCCCCGTCACACGTACGCATACACTGGCGAATTAATTCCATGTGGTGTAGCGCCCTCTCGCTCGCTCCCCTGCCGGGGCCCAGCTGCGCGTGCAAGTTCTTAACATGTGTGTGTGTGAACGAATGCCGTTTTTTTCGCAAGAGAAAATGTAACTGTCTCTTTTCTCTTATGACCCGCTTTCTTCTTGCTCTTCCTTTTCCTCTTTCGCCATGACAAAAGTACAAAGTTGCGGCCAGAAAACTGACAGAACAAAACCGCTCTTGGCCGTTTTTCATAGACCCCCAACCCCCCCGCGCGTGTGACGTCAAACGCCGGACGTCACACGTTCAGGTATTCATGTGATTTTTATGTTTATTTTGCCCTTTTGTCCTGCCTTTTAGCGCCATTTTGCACTGATTACAGCCACAGGCTCCCCCTTTACCCATCGAACCAAGCGATATGTTTGTTTTTCATCTTTCAAGCTAATCACATTAATTCATTGAAAAACGGAATCATCATCGGCATGGATACAAGCGATAAATTGCCGACTCGGCGGAAATTTTCAATGCCTCGTGCTTATTTAATGCCATTCGATGCCCGAGACTCCACGCCCTTTTTTTTGTTTAGTCTTGCGAAATCCGAGTCTTTCCCCATCTGATGCCTATTCAGAGTCTGTGTAAACTTGGCCGCCGTTTAATTTTAGGTGCAACTCCGCTGCACTTTTCTTTTTCTATTTTGTTGTTGGCTTGTCGCCAACGGCGGCAGCGCTCGCTCTTGTTTTTTATGTAATTTTTTTTTGCGATAGCGGGACCTTGAAAAAGCGGCGCAGACAGGCCTTATATAAATAACTGTATTAGCAGCAGTCTTTATCTAATCGCTTCACGCACTTTTCGAGCTGATTGCCGCCCTTCTTCCGCGTGCGCGAAAGAGAGGGGGCGTGAGCCAGGAGAGAATTAGAACGAGAAAGCCTAGTCACATGCTCCGCAGCTGACGCCTCGGCTCATTGCCAACTGTAAATGTTCTTCGGATAGAGAGTGAGAGAGAGAGAGAGAGAGAGGACACCAGAGAGCATTCAGTGTTCTGTTTGGTGTCTTTGCTTATTTTTTTGGCAAGCAAAAGCCAAAACCTCGAAAGGGGTAAATGAAAAACAATTGGCCATATATGCATTTTCGGGGCGTTTAAAACGAAATAAAAAGTGCTTTCTCTAATGCGAGTACGAGTATGAGTACTTCCTCTTATGCAACACAGGCGGCATTGAATTCTTAGCACTGATAAGCGGCGATCTCGCTCTCGCCCCTGTCCCTGTCTTAGCCCTCTCTATCGCACACGTGCTGTTGCCAACCCAAACGATAGATGGATGACGCTTTTCGCACGCTCTCTCCCTCTGCCACTGTCTGCCGCTGCCTGCCTGCCTCTCCCCCGCTCTCTAGCAACTGTTGCTGAACTTGACGTCGACTGCGCGGCCTCCGTCGCCAAAGCTAACGCCAACGCCAACGCAAGCGACGGCAGCAGCGCAGGCTAGCTGGCTGATTTCGGCGTACGGTACTTTCACAAGCAATTCAGTTGCCGTCCGGTTAAGACCTTTGATTTCCAAGGGAATAAGGATAAATATTTTTTTTCGGTTTTGTGCTGTGATATAAAACACATACAAATAGTACGTATGCAAGCCAATTGTAATTAAATTGAATAACTCTCGACTGCATCTACATCTGCCAATCGAATTAAACAACGCGAGTGACTCTTTATATATTTTTTTTACTTCCAATTTCGAATCAAATTGATCTGATGGAAGAGAATATATTCTGTTCGCTTGGTTACATAAACCAGAGCTGAACTTGAATCGCTTGGTTCATTTTTTTTTTCTGTGGTTTGTGGTGCTTGCTCTTATGCAATCAATAACAATGAATTAAGCATAACTCCCCGGGATTGGATACAACTCGAAGAAGCTTTAGCTTTCCACGTGCAACTTTCTTTCGGGGCCAACTAGAATTTTTCCAGCTGCGGCTATTACATCACGTTCTCTTTGCTTCGCTAAAGCAAAAGCTTCAACGCTCTCTTTAGCCCCGATTAGATAACCACAGTTGGCCAAAGAGAGAGAGAGAGACAGCACTGAAGAGTAAACGAAACCAAGATTCGCTATTGCTCTTTGCCAAGTGTTACATAAACCCATCAATGAAAGGCGGTGCGGTGCGGCCTAGAATATGCTAATTGAATTTCGTTGAAATAAAACGAAATGCTCTCTGGTGCTGCTGCTGCTGCTACTGGCGCTTCTTCTTTGCACACTTGAAATTCTAAAATTATCGAAACACGCTTCAATGGCAAAAACCAGCTGCCAAAAGAAAAAACAAAAAAAAAAAGTTTTGGCCCCTATAGCCATCCCACTCGCACCCGCGCCAATTGCCCATACACCGAATTTTCCATTGAACTTTCTTCTATTCTTTGTTCTCTCTTGTGTGCGGCAATTATGCAATCCAAATATGCAAACATTGCTCCGGCTGACTAGAAACTAGAAAAAATCAGTTTCAATTAACAGTTAAGAGCAAACAAGATGCATAGTAATAAAGGGAGAGAGTTGATATAAAGCGGGCACACAATGAATGTGACTTGCTGTTGCCACGTAACAAGCGCCAGCCTCTCTTAAATTTCGAGGGCAAACTCTTTACCGAAGTGTAAACTGGTTGGAAGTCAAACCGAAATACACTGGAATTGCCATTTATACAAACCACGTGGCAAGTGTAGCGCCGGCCTTTAGCTATTATTTAGTTTTCTTTCATTTTTTTTTTTTGCAAACTTTAACCGGTTTTAGTCAGTACCAATATACAGTAATTTAGTAATTTGTGATGGAGAGAAAAGCTAAACAAGTCACCGCACACAAAACTAACCATATACCATATATTTGTTTATACATTTACATTTGTGCTTGTAAACTTTGTTTTGTACCATTAATCTAAATACATTATTTCCCCCATGAAAAACCCCCACAAAAACCCCCATTTAATCACTAGTATTTATGTATTTATGTATTTATTATTATGTACCATAATCTAAACACATTTTCCCCCAAGAAAACCCCCACAAACCCATTTACACAGTAGTTTTAATTATAAACACTTGCTTGTTTTAACCCCTCCGCGCTTTCGTCACATTTTCATTTATCGCCAAAAACATTTTTATTTTAACACCAAAATTGTAACAAGTATATGTTGTTGTGTGAAAGAAAAAAAAAAAAAGAAGAAAGTGCATGTCTTGGATTTTTGGTTTGTATCATTATTTTTTTCTCACATCTTTATTTGGCTTTTGGGCTATTCTTCTTGTGCCTTCTGCACCCTGTGTAAATCAAAGAAAGTGAAAAACCATCGTTATCGTTCGTTCGTTCATCCATCGTCGTATATCGTATATCGTATATCGTAAACATTATGCAACACGCATGGGAAGCACCTAACCAAAGCACCGCCACAAAGGTGATCACTCCATCAAGATTCCATCACGAAATGCTAAAGAGGAAAGGAGAGACACGATTAATTGAGAGTTTGTGGGCCATTACCCGATATGTGTTTACAGCAAAATGGGCAAGGATTTCGATGCTGCTGGATTCGTCAAGGACTTCGCTGCCGGAGGCATCTCCGCAGC
>JAEIIG010034241.1:0-43119 GCA_018904695.1 Drosophila parvula
TTAATTGGTTGATTAACGTAAAAATAAAAATATATGTTAGTACAAAAAAAAAAAAAAAAAAAAAAACACTCACTAAAAAAAGTTACTTAATATAAAAAAATTAAAATATCGGCTCCACCTGAAACCTTAAATGTGTTTTTCTCGAAACGACTTTTTTGAATGTGCCTGACATTGTCATAACTCTATGACAAATTTACCGATTTAAGCAGAGTATTCTTGAATATATTTTCGATACAATGACCTAAGATATTTTGATTGGTTGATTTGTCATTAAAGCAACGACACTTTTTCATTTCAATTTTGAATATTTATTTTTTAATATTTGTACACATTTTTAGATCATTGTAAAGGAAATATCTTTAACCGTTTTATATTATATTTTGTTTTCGTTTAGCTACCAATTGGGCCGGAATCATGTCAGCCATCGGGAAACTCTTTATTCCACAGCACATAACTGGGTTATATGTTATTATAGCTGAAAATATACCTTACTATGTAAAATAAAAAGTTCCAAACATTCGAATTCTTTTTAAATAATTCCCCAAATCGCCTAATGAATATAATTAGGCTTTAAGAAAGCTTCGACCTTCCTTTTACCATATTCAAAGAACGCACCAACGTGGGATCTGGTTCCCGGGTTAAAGAACTCCTTACTAACATCCTTTTGTCCCACATTTTTGCTACCTTGTAGCCTGAATATTTACTATACAAAATTGGCGAGAGTGTCGGCTCTAGGTCAATATTAAAGTAAAAAGATCCAGGTATCAATAAAGTCTAATGCCAACTCTGGGCTACGTATTTTTTAGGTCTTATCCGGTTTTTTCTCTATATAGTTTTATTGTTTCCCAGTGCTCCTTGTGGAAAATGTTGGCTTAATAAATTAATTATAATGCATGAACTTTTTAGAGTTTTATGTGCTAATTATAACGATATGTACCCAATAACCTCAAACGTAAACAGCCTTTCCAAACTAACAACTTGAATCTTAATCTTAATCTTAATCTTAATCTTCAGGCAGCACGCCAGTGGGTAATTTCCTCGCAAACTTTACCTATACTTTTTCCTATCGCGCCTACTAACACCTAACCCTAACAAGCACGTGCTTGGTGTCGCAAGTGAGTGTACTTACCGTGGTGCATGCCGTCCAAGAAAACAGAAATAAATAAATGCATTATATCTAGTAAGACTCTTGTCACAATGTACTTATACGAGAACGGACTAAGAGCGACTATATCAAGATTTTTCATTCTATGGGTGTCCTACATTTTCTCTATATAGTTTCAGTATTTCCTAGTGTCCCTTCCGGACACTATTTGCTAATCTAGACCCTTTATATATAATTTATGATCAAGCTTTTAACTGAATAAAGGACTCTTGACAACGAAAATCCCTGCGGCTTCCCTCAACTTGTGTAAAATTTGTCAAGACACTACTATGTGCATATGTACCTACTTTTCTCTATTAAGCCGCGATGTACGATTGACTCAAGGGTGCTCTAGTAAACGAAGCATTGGGATAACATCCCCTATACCTTCCATATCAGCTGCGTCTCAGCTTACTTGACCCGCAAGAGGAGCGTGAATACGGAGTAGGTGAACCTCATGACCTGAAAGTGAACTCAACATGATAGTAGGATTGCCTCTAATGGTTTTTTTTCTTTGGAATATCACCTCCTCGAACGTCTCCAGCGACAGAGCGATGTAGTTGCCGGCGAATATCATTGACGGTCGCTGCGTCCTGCCCAGAGTGAAGAGCACGGTCCTCTTGAACTCGGGCAGCTGATCCACCCAGTTGCAGGCGTAAAAGGCGTCTCCTAGGGCCTCGGCCTGCTTCCGCATCCTGTCGCCGAAGTAGCAGATGATGAACACCTCGAGGGTGACTGCCGAAAAGAAGACGATCGACAGGATCATGGCGGACAGGTCGTTGTTGTCCACCACGTAAAGGAAGTGCAGGGCCACGGTGCACTGGACCGCGGCGGAGCAGGCAAACTGGGCCATGCAGGCCACCGACAGGATGCTCTGGATGATGCTGCGCAGCCGGTACACCAGTATCAGATCCCGGACGCACTCGATCAGGTCCTCGTGCATCTGGCGCCGCCAGGCTTCGACGTCCCCGTGCCCGGACCAGCTTGATGCCATGGAGCTGCTCGACGTGTAGCCAATCCGACGCACACGCAGCTCCAGGGCACGCATGTGACCAGTGAGCAGGCAGAGATAGGCCGGCGGATACGAGTCGCTGGCACAGTTTTGCACAGCCTGGACGATCAGTCCGAAGAGCTGGTAGATGTATATGCCGACGTAGGCCCGCGTCGAGTGTTTCCAGTCCACGCCGAACCAGGCCGGATACAGGAGCTGACGTTCCGGTTCGATGGCCACCCGGAGGCAGCTGAGCGAGGTGCCGAACACAAAGATACGGGCAAAGTATCGGAAGCCCCGCTTCGCAATCTCCACCTCGCTCCGCAGCGCAGCCAGCTCCTCCGGATGGCCCACCTGCTGGGCCCTGGCATCCAAGCGGCGCAGCAGCAAGCGGATCTCGTGCAGCTGCTCTCGCACCAGGTACACGTTGGCGAACTTCAGATTGGCCACAATGTCCGTGATGGTGATGGTCAGGTTCTCGCACATTTCCTGCATGTTGTGCGTGAAGAAGAGGCGGGCTATCAGGCTCAGGGGAAATAGGATGGTGACCATCGTATTGATCGCTATCCCGTAGACCAGATAGCCCAATGCCGAGATTCCCTTGGGCCGTATCAGTCCGCTGAACTCCCACACTCGCCAGTGGTAGTACACAGCACTGTGAGTGTCCAGCTCCGGCTGTTGCTCCTCTGCGCCCGCCATGATCTCACTTACTTTTGGTTAGAGCACAGCGTGGTCCCGCTTTTATAGATACCTTACCTGATTATCTGATTACCTGATTAGCTGATTGTCATTACGTAGCCCAAACTTTTGGCTAAGTGGCTGGGAAAATGGCCAAGCCGAGCCGCAATAATAATGATGCCCCCAGTAAAAGTTTCTCTGCATTTGTTTATGGTTTGAATTGTCTCTTTATTCTCCATTCGGCATTCATCATTTGAGAGGGGGTTAGCAAGAGTGTGGAGTGTGGGAGAAGTTGGTCTCTATGCAGTGGTGTACGTATGATTCAACTAACAGCTGGGGCTTCTGAACACCTGACAAGTAAGGTCGAGGGGCCGTGCATAAATATTTTGTCTCTAAATCCCTATTACGACTACCTGAGAGAGGGTCACGTGCTTGCACCTCCTTGTCTCCTGGTCCTACTACAACTACTCCTTCTCCTTCTCTTCCACTCTTAATTTGTTAGGATAATATAGCTAATTGAGGGTCTCCCCCTGACTCCTGTTAACTGATTCTATTTGTTTGCTGCTACTACTACATGGGTTACTAACTATCCGAGTATTTAATGGAGGAGTATACCCACCATTTATTCCTATAATTTACCTGCCGCCAATTTATGCTACTTCAAGGTTACTTGTCAGGTGAATCGATGCATGGTCTAGGATGGTTTTGGGACCTATGGATGTGCGTACGCCTATGTATGTACACGGGATGCGTGGCATGGTCACTCTCTCTCTCTCTCTAATCAGTGATCACTCTATTCTATGGGCGTGGAAATATTTGGAAAGGGGCTCGGGATCGGGGAAAGGGGTAAGAAAACACAAAAACAAATCCTTAGATGCACACCATCGAGAACACGTTCACAGTTTGATCTTCTTAATTTGTAATTTTTAAGAATTAATTTAAAAATACAATCAAGTTTTGTAATAATCCAATGCTTACAGAATGAATTTTGCCCGAGCACTTGGGCATGCTGCTCTCTCTCTCTCTTCCTCTCTCTCTCTCTCTCGGCATCTAAGCACTCGGGCAGGAAATATTTAATAATAATCATATAATTAATTATATCAATTTATATTATATATGTATACATATATGTGGCTAAGAGCGTATATGGTAATGTGTACAAAAGTATAGATATTGTATCAGCTTGGGCTGAGAAAAACACGATCTTCCCATAGGGGAACAGCGCTTCGAACAACGCATATCTTTACGTTACGATTTACGATTTATGTAGTTCAGTTTTCATTAATACGTTACTCCAATGTTGACGTTACTCTGTTTACGTTAAGGTGAACGATTTACTATTTAGTTTAATGTTAACACAATTTAATACGTTACTCTACGTTACGAAACGTCACACTTAACAATTATCGTTAGCAAAAATGTGAATCGCGCTTTCAAGTTATCGTTATTGTTATCGTTATCAAGTAATAATTAGGCAATAATCATGAGATTATATCAGCGTTAGATTTATCGATACATTATTAACATAAACATGATCATCATCCAGATGCTGATTGATGAAACGATCACTGAACGTTCATTAACATAATTACTTTCTGTTTTTATCGCTTTTCTTTCGTTTTCGTTTTTTTTTTTCATTTTCTTGTAAGCTCAGTTCTCAGGCGCAAAAAAACGAGTGACGTGTGGATCCGTGTGTCGACATGACCGATCTTGATTCGGTTCGGTTCGGTTTGCTTAGTTTAGTTTAGATTTGATTCGGTACTCGGATTTAGATTCGGATTCAGATACGGATTCGGTATCGGTTTGCATTGGCTGCCTAGGGATTTGGAATTGTTGCATCTTTAGCACATCCGGCCTTAGGGGCGGCGGCGGCGCTCTGATTTGAATTTGCGTTTTTGTCTTTGTCTGATTTGGAATCCTGCAAAAGAAATACGAGGAGTAATGCCAACGGTTTCAATTACAAGCGTTTGTTTTATAAATATATGTAGTTATTCATTGCATTTATGTATATGTATTTTGTTTAATTATTTATCAAGAATGCACAAGCCTGTTCCGCTTTCTGACCTTTAACTTTAATCAAACTCTGATCCGCCACGATCGACGGAGTCGAGGCTATTCGCAGATGACAACAGTCGAGCTGCTCTAAATCGACGAAAAATCGATATAAATAAAAAAACGCAATATAATTTTAATATATTTAAGTGTCGTCCAGAAGTTAGTTACATATTTGAAAACAGACATGGTGCAATGAAAATTACAATCGGAAAGACTCATTGAGCATCAATATCTCCATAGTTTGTAACGTTAATTACAGAACCATATCGGAATTTCCGCGAAAGTATCGCAAGTCGAGCTCTATCCGAGCTCTGCTCAGCACAAATGCTTGTCTAACGTATCCATGTATGCGTGTGGGCACCACTGTTTTGGATTATCAAGGAAGTTTTTGATCAAAGCGTTACTCTTATCATGGACAAAGTCAAATTACCGCTAAAAACAAAAGGATAATGCTTTTATTTCAGTGGGAGCATCTCGACTGTTTGTGTATTCAGTAAATAATGGAAATATATTTTTTCAAAAGACTCGGTAACAGAAACAGGCAGGCGGTTGTACTCGGAGGCTTGGTTAATAAACAATAAGCTACATACATATGTATACTTGGTATATTTTGTATTTATGTATATTTAAAGTGCACTTGAGGATGCAGCTACGACGGCTGCCACTGGAAAAGTATCTAATGAATATTTACACAAACTAAATTTAAGAGTGGCAGCCATGTGTGCAAAGTGTTCTCCATTCTAGCTGCCCTGGAAGGACTCGAACTGGGCTGGCTAAAGGTTGGGCCAAATGTAAGTGTATGCCAAATAGGTGGATTTCTCTTCTCTTTTGCGGATTTGAATTTGTGTCAAGCAAAGGGACAAGTCCCAACCTGCTGCACAGACCTCTGAAATCCAGTGGAGTGCAGCAGGTTGCGGCTTGTTCGCTTCCTGTCTCTCTCTTTCGTTCTTTCTTTCTCGCGCTCTCTCCTCTCTCTCTCTCTCTCAATATCTACCAATCTTTCTACCTTTGTAGTTCTTCTTTCTTCTTCTCCTACCTAAAAGAAAGACGGCAAAAGGCAAGGAAATGGGAACGGGGTTCGGGGTTTAGGGCTGCAATTAAACTCCGGATCGAGCAGATACTGTTCGGCCACCGGGAGTTGGTTGGGGGGCACCTGTTTCAGAAAGGGGAGGGAACGGAAGGTCCGCATTAATGCTCACCTTGGCCATGACGGTGGCCGCCTCCTGCTTAAGATACTCCTCACGAGCCGCCTCGTAGAGAGCCACAAACTTGTCCCGCTGCACCTTGAACTGCGCGAAGAGGTCGTCGTCCTTGTGGCCCTTGAGCCGGTTCTCGATGTCCACCTTCTTTCCATGCTCGTCGCGTATCTCCTCGGTCACCCAGGGCTTGTCGATGGGGTATTGGTTGATCAGATTCTTCAGCGTCCGGATGCTGCTCTTGCCCTTGACCGCTTGCTTCACCAGCTTGGGATTGGGCTTTTTGATCCGCCCGCCGTTCATGTTCATTGGGCCCATGTAGGGACCGTTAGGCGGCGGCATGCGGGGCGGCATTCGCGGTCCCATCATGTGCATCGGCGGCGGTGGTCCGCCCATTGGTCCCATGGGGCCAGGTCCGAGTCCGCCGGGGCGTGGTCCTCGAGGACCCCTCATGAAGTGTGGCGGCGGCGGGAGCGGTCCGCCCATTGGCGGCATTGGCCCACGCATGCCTGGCATGCCTGGCTGATAGGGCATTGGCGGGAACGGCGGCATCGGTCCGCCGCGGGGTCCTGGCCCTGGTCCCATCGGCCCCATTGGACCCATTGGCTGCATCATGGGGCGACCGGGTCTATTTGGCGGCGGCCCACAGGGGAAGCCGCCGTTAAAGCCGCCGCCTCGATTCTGGCTGGGACTCATCTGCTGCTGATGCGGGCCCGGGAAGCGCTGCTTAAGCTGCCATTCACCGCCACCACTGTTACTGTTGTTGTGGCCGTTCATCTGGTTGTTGTATAGTTGCAGCTTGTTCTGGTTACCCTGGTTATTCTGCTGCTGCTTGTTGCCCTTCAGCGGCTTCTTCTTGGGTCCCTCGTTGGAGTTGCCCATGTGGTGGTTCTGGTTCTTGTTGCCCGCTCCGGAAGCTGGGCTGTTGAAGTCAATGTAAAGCGGATCGGGCATTTGGCAGGAAGCGTACATCATATGGTTGTTGCCGTTGCCATTGTTCCCGTTCCCATTGCCATTGTAACCAGGTCCTCCACCACCGTTGTGGCCATTGTTGTTATTATTATTATTGCTGTTGTTGTTGTTATTCCCCGGACGGAAGGGTTTCCTGTATGGAGCGGCGTTGGCGCGGGCATTGTTCTGGCGCTGATGCTGCTGCTGCGGACTCTGCTGTTGCTGCTGCTGCTGGTAGTACTGCTGTTGCTGGAACTGTTGCTGCTGTGGGTACTGCTGCATCCCCCAGTTCTGCTGCTGTTGCTGAAATTGGTTTTTCGACACCATCTCGCGGGTCGTGGCTCACTGCTCACTTGTTGGTGGGACCGGGGCGGTCGCAACGACTAAAGGCAATGCGGCGCGAGACACGGTACGGAGCAAAGTGAAGCCGGGCTTGGAAAATGTATGATTCTACACGCTGTTGGTTGAAACGAGGAAGAAAAAAGCGCATTGGTTACGATTCGATTGAAAATTTACAGTCAGCGATGACAGGCCCAGCCAGGAAAACACAAGAGCGATGAAAATTCTAGGGATGGTAAAGTGACGACGATACATCGATAGGCGGCTCGATCGGCAGTGTGTGTATACCGATGACGTTTTCTTATCAGATTTTCAAACAAGTTAAACTAGGGATGGGCACTATTTAAGGCTATTCGCAGGAAATGCAATATATTGAAAAATTCACAAAAATAATTGTTACTTTATGTGTTTCTTTAAATGAATGTAATTAAGTGTAGTTTTCTGCAATAACAATAGAAATCAAAGGGATTTTATGTACATATATGTACATACACCCACCTTCATACAGTCGTTGCGAGCGAATTATGTACATATATACATATAAAAAAAATATGGTAGTGGTATTTGCATTGATAAAAAGTCAAAGTCAAAGTCAGTGGATTTCGAAAGTAATATGCCTAATAAATTTAAAAAAACATTATTCTTTATAAAAGAATATCTTTCCGCTTTGTTTACAATAAATTGGTTAATACCAATCACAAATGGTTTTCTAAATCCACTGTTGGATTTTTTATCGATGCAAATACCACTACTATCGTCGCTTTTCTAATTAGCTGGCAATGACTATATATTATACAAGGTTTATTAAACAGTGAATGAATGAGAAAGTTATTAATTTGCCTATCTCTGCCTATTTTATTTCGATCTCATCTGTTCAATGACTGATGTACTCTAGAATCGCCTGCACTGTTATCGATAACTGCTGTCATTACTATTGCTCAGCACGTGCGAATCAAATGTTTTGCGGCGGACGACAAAAATAAACATGGGCAAGAAAAAGCACAACGCCAAGGCGCGGTTGAATCCGCAAACGATTGTGGACAACTCGACCGTGAAGAAGGTAACACTAATGCCCCTCCATTGGAAAAGGCACCCCGTACTGATCCTCCAATCCTCGTTGCAGATCCAGATCGATGTGGATGCAGTTGGCGGGGGCACCCAGGCGGGCTACGATGAGGCCAACGCTTTGGTGCTGCCTTCCGAGAAGCGGGCCACCAAGGTCAAGGTGGACAAGGTGCAGCACGTGAAGATCCTCACCAAGAAGCAGCGCAAGCATTTGCAGGCGATCGTCGACAAGAAAAAGAAGAAGGAAGGCGTAGGTTACTCTGAGGGGCAAACTTTTCTCTCTGACTTAACCTCATGTTGTTGTTGTTGTTGTGTTGCAGCGCGCCCAGCTGATGGCCGACCTCGCCGCCGTGCAAATCCCCGAGGCGGAGCTGCAGCAGTACACATCCATTAGCCAGGTGCAGACGATGGGTCTGAAGCGCCTGCCCACGCTCGACGAGTACCTGGCCAAGAAGAAGGCACGACAGGCGCAGGTGCTTGCGGAGAAGGACTCGGGTTCTAGGCGGGTCAACGCCATCAAGGGATCCAAGCGCAAGCTGCTTGCCGAAGAACAGGAGGAGCTCGATGCCAAGCGCCGCAATCCGAATGTAGTTAGCTTAGAGGAGGAGGAGGAGCACATGGACGACTCTTCCAGCAGTGACGAGGATGAGGCGCCTCCAGTTCCGACCACTGCTCTAGCTTCTATACCCGCTCCAGTGGCTGCTCCACCAAAAGTGGCACCCGAGCCCGAAAAGAAAATGAAAACGAAGCCAGCTCCAGCCACACCAACACCCGTCTGCACTCACCAGACCGTGTACGTGCCCGTGCATAGGAGCAGCGAGGTGCAGGAGGCCCGCCTGCGCCTGCCCATCCTCGCCGAGGAGCAGGAGGTGATGGAGACCATCAACGAGAACCCCATTGTAATCGTGGCGGGCGAGACGGGCTCGGGAAAGACGACGCAGCTTCCACAGTTCCTATACGAGGCGGGCTACGCCCAGCACAAGATGATTGGCGTGACGGAGCCACGTCGTTTGGCCGCCATAGCCATGTCCAAGCGTGTCGCCCACGAGATGAATCTGCCCGAGAGCGAGGTCTCCTACCTCATCCGCTTCGAGGGCAACGTGACGCCGGCCACTCGCATCAAATTCATGACCGACGGCGTCCTCCTCAAGGAGATCGAAACGGACTTCCTGCTCAGCAAGTACTCGGTAATCATTCTGGATGAAGCGCACGAGCGTAGTGTCTACACGGACATCCTGGTTGGTCTGCTCTCGCGGATCGTGCCTCTGCGCCACAAGCGCGGCCAGCCGCTGAAGCTGGTCATCATGTCCGCCACGCTGCGTGTCACCGATTTCACGGAGAACGCGCGCCTTTTCAAGGTGCCGCCACCGCTGCTTAAGGTAGAGGCGCGCCAATTCCCGGTGACCATTCACTTCCAGAAGCGCTCGCCCGACGACTACGTGGCGGAGGCCTACCGCAAGACTGTGAAGATCCACAACCAGCTACCCGAGGGCGGCATCCTCGTCTTTGTCACCGGCCAGCAGGAGGTCAACCAGTTGGTGCGCAAGCTCCGACGCACCTTTCCTTTTCAGCAAGCCAAGCAACAGCAGAAAAAGGAGGAAAAGCACCACACAGAGACTCTCCAGGAGACGGGTACAGATGCAGATGCAGCTGCAGAGGTGGAGGATCCCAAGGAGCTGGAGTTCGACATGAAGCGCACCATACGCAATATGCGCAAGTCCAAGAAGAAGTTCCTGGCCCAGATAAGCCTGCCCAAGATCAACCTGGACGATTACACGCTGGCTGGGGACGACACCGAAGCGGATATGCACGAGCAGCAGGACGAGGAGGAGCAGGAGGAGGATCTGCAGCTGGATGACGACGATGACGATGGCGAGTCGGATGTAATCTCTGGCAACAGGCGACCCCTATGGGTCCTGCCCCTCTACTCCCTGCTCTCGTCGGAGAAGCAGAACCGCATCTTCCAGCCCGTGCCCGAGGGTTGTCGCCTGTGCGTGGTCAGCACGAATGTGGCCGAGACCTCGCTCACAATTCCCCACATCAAGTATGTGGTGGACAGCGGGCGCCAGAAGACGCGACTCTACGACAAGCTGACCGGCGTGAGCGCCTTCGTGGTCACTTACACCTCCAAGGCGTCGGCCGACCAGCGGGCGGGACGAGCGGGCCGGATCAGCGCCGGCCACTGCTACCGCCTGTATTCGAGCGCCGTCTATAACGACTGCTTCGAGGCCTTCGCCCAGCCGGACATCCAGATGAAGCCCGTCGAGGACCTCATGCTGCAGATGCGCTGCATGGGCATTGATCGCGTCGTCCACTTCCCCTTCCCCTCGCCCCCGGACCAGACCCAGCTGCTAGCCGCCGAGCACCGATTGACCGTGCTGGGCGCCCTGGAGGCCCGAAAGACGTCCGAGAAGAGCGACTTGCCGCCAGCCGTCACCCGTCTCGGCCAGGTTATTTCCCGCTTTCCGGTGGCTCCGCGCTTCGGCAAGATGCTGGCCTTGTCCAATCAGCAGCAGCTGCTCCCCTACACCGTTTGCCTGGTGGCCGCCCTCTCCGTCCAGGAGGTGCTTATTGAGACCGGCGTGCAACGGGACGAGGATGTGGCGCCCGGAGCGAATCGCTTCCATCGGAAGCGCCAGAGTTGGGCGGCAAGCGGCAACTACCAGCTGCTCGGCGATCCCATGGTACTGCTGCGGGCTGTCGGGGCAGCGGAGTACGCTGGCTCCCAGGGCCGGCTGGCGGAGTTCTGTGCCGCCAACGGACTGCGGCCGAAGGCAGTCAGCGAGGTGCGGAAGCTGCGCGTTCAGCTAACCAACGAGATCAACCTGAACGTGAGCGATGTGGAGCTGGGCGTGGATCCAGAACTCAAGCCGCCCACGGACGCCCAGGCGCGCTTCTTGCGCCAGATCTTGCTGGCCGGCATGGGCGACAGGGTGGCCAGGAAGGTGCCGCTTTCCGATATAGCCGACAAGGAGGAGAGGCGGCGGCTCAAGTATGCCTACAACTGCGCCGACATGGAGGAGCCGGCCTTCCTACACGCCGCTTCCGTGTTGCGCCAGAAGGCGCCCGAGTGGGTCATCTACCAGGAGGCCTACGAACTGCAGAACGGCGACTCCACCAAGATGTTCATGCGCGGCATCACGGCCATCGAGCCGGAGTGGCTGCTCCTCTACGTCCCTCTCCTGTGTAATGTCCGCGAGGTGCGGGAAGATCCCGCTCCCCGATACGACGAGGCCGCCGGACGAATCTTTTGCCACGTGGACGCCACCTTCGGCAAGGCTGGCTGGGATCTGCCGCTGGGCGAGGTGGAGATGCCCTCCAGTGAGAAGGCCTGCTGGTAAGTCCCCTCTAACTGGCTCAGAATTAGGGCCGGGATGAACTGAGTTCGTTTTGTGTCCCTCACGGAACTGCAGCACGAATTCCCTCATACAAATAGTAAACTTCATCCTGATCTATATATAGTAATCTATATATTATATATAGTATACGGACTGCCTACCTATGTACATATAAACCCTTCCATAATCAACCGCTTAAGGGGGATCAGCCATGTGACATCCGTTTTTATACCCATGCTGATAGTTGATATATAATTATAGTTAATAATATTGTCAAGATATTTGTAACGCAGTTACATATCTCGACCCCATTAAGTATACATATGCATGTATGTATATTTCAGCATCACCAGCCAAGTCGATCTAGCTATGTATATATATCCGTCTGTCCTTTTCTTTATACGCAAAGATATCATTTAGTTTTTGAGCTATTGAGGCTTAAACATTCAGCATAGTCTTATTTTTGTTTTTATGTCGGAACGACCGAAATCGGACCACTATATCATATATGTAGCTGCCATAGGAATCTGTGAAGTTCAGGCTATAGTGGATATTGAGTTAGGGTTGTGGAGGTATAGAGAACTAGGTGATGGCGAAGCAAGTGCGCATGATATGGTATGGAATATCTACCCGGGCATTGTTGCACAATGGGCACAGGTTGATTTTTTTGTAATAGCTCCGATCTGTCTTTTCAGATTTTATTCAAAAAATAACCGCAGACGTCATATTAATCGATATCAAATTTCATAATGCTCAGTCACACCTAAATTCCAAAACACACACAGTTATGCATGTTTTCTTAATATTTGGTAGCTCTAGTTCTTATAGTCTCCGATATCTGTTGTTTTACACGGACGGACATGGCTAAATCGACTCGCCTGAAGATGCTAATCAAGAATATATATGTATATGTACATGCATACTTTATAGGGTTGGAGATGCTTCCTTCACTTCTGCATATACATATGTATAGCGTAAATATCCCTGAGGATATCCCTTAAGTTAGCTTTTAGGTGTACCTATATACATTAGCTTTATATAATGAAAATAAAACAAAATAAATTATTGTTATTTCCAGCTACTTTGGCATGTTCCTGCTGGAGGGCAAGGTCTGTCCGAAGCTGGCCGAGCTGCGCGGCAAGCTTAAGTCCACGCCCGCCTCCCTGGTCAAGAGCTGGTCCAGCATGAACGACAAGGTGCTGCGCTTCAAGCGGGCGCTCATCACCAAGCATATTTACACTCGGCAGGCGCTCTTCGACGAGTTCCAGAGAAACGCCCACTGTGAGTAGGCATGTGAATTCTCCTTTCCGCCCTTTAACTTACCTGCTCCTCTCCTTACAGTCCTGCTCGAGGAGTACCAGAATCTGCTGTACGACGTGGCCCTCAGCGAGCTGACGCCTTGGTGGCCGCCGTTGGACAAGAGCTAGCCGCCTTCGTTTTGTATAACAAGTTTCATTTATTATTTATTTAATTGATATACATATACGATATGCATATACACACACATATATGCATATATATATATATTATATAACTCATTTATGTATAGTATAAATATGAATTGGTTTTAAATGGAACTAAACGGAAAGTGGAGTGGCGAGTGGGGGAATGGGGGGCTGGGAACGTTTGTTAACATCTAAGGTTGGATATTAATTAAATACAATCCATATTATATGTACATAGCAAATATATGTGTAATATTCAAATTATTATATTGTATTTTGTATTTTTGTATTTTCGTATTTTTTTTTTGTAGTTTGTAGGTTGTATGTATCTTGATCTGTTGTTTGGTTTTCTTTCTTGGTTTCTTGGCCTAGTTAAACCCCTCCCTTTGTCCGCATTTATACATGGGTTGTGTGTTGTGTGTGTGTGTGGTGTGTGTATGAGAGATTTGGCTAATTGGGGCATGTGCCTAGGCTATATACATATATAGTGGCGAATGCTCCTTGGCTATACCAACGACTCTTTAATATCAAGATGAGTAACGACCATACAATTGAATTGCAATATGCACAAGCTGGCGTCGAAAATCGCGCTCCATCCGCTTTCAAAGAGTTGTTGAGAGCGTATAAATCGAAGAATTTAATGAGCTTGCTTGTTTGAGTAAAGATCTAGATCTGAGTCGTCAGATGTCGCGGTATGCGTACAACAAAGCGGCTGGATCTAGAGCAGTGACGCCCTACGGATAGACTCGCGAGTTTGCAAGTTTCGCTGCCCGAGCTCTGCTCACACAAAGACAGCACGGTCTTACTTACACAAATGCTACTCTAGAGCGCGCTCTCTCTGGCTTGTGTTAGAAACATAGACCCACGCACGTAAAAATCGTATGGCGCGTTACTTAACTTGAAGCTTGTATTGTCTTTGGTTATACATATGCGTATCGAACGATCATCGATTCAGATTCGGACTTGGAGTGGTTTCGTTTGCTGTGCTCTTCCCTCTCTCTCTCTCTCTCTATCTCTCTCTATCTCTCTCTTTATGTACATGATGTTAACCTTTAACAGTTTTGGGGATCTTGGGACTCCGTCTTGCTGCAGCTCCTCCTCTCCTCCTCCTCCTTAGGTGTGAGTGTGTGTGGTGTAGTGTGTAGAAAAAATCAGTCTAATATATTAAGGCAACGTGAGAGCTTTACATCGTCGTCATCCTACCCATCCTCCTCCTTCCTGCTAATCACCCCATAATGATCGCTTACACCTAGGAATTGTGTGTAATATCTTGTATGTAGTTTCTTCGCAACTTGAGTCCTGTCAAAGTTCGCCCTATGTAATTGTACTTGCTACGTTTCAACAATCAATTTTGGTATGTTTTGTGTCGTCTGTGTGTGTGTGTGTCGTCGTTAACATTAACTTTTTTGGGGTTTAACTTTAGGTTTTAAGCCATATAACTAACTGTTACAATATACATATATATATATATATAAATTCTTTGTATATAAGTTTTTAGGTTCGCTTAATGTGTTCCGTACTGTATATATTGGCTAGCAAGAGGAGAAAGAGACCGAAGAACGAAGAACGAAGAGTACGTAATGTTTGAGAGAAGCTTTGGGTTTTCTTTTGGGTTTTACAATTCGCAAAGTTACAACAATTATGCAAGTGAGATATACATACATATATACATATATATATTCCGCTCTCGATTTGCGCTCGCTTTCTCTATATACTGAGTATGATCTATATAACGTTCACTTAAGACTAACAAATTGAATTCTCTGCTTCGCTTGCTCTCCTCTTTCTCGCTTTACGCTACTCGCTACTCGCTACTCGCTATTCGCTAGTCGCTACTTCTCTCTTCCCTTCTCAATTATTGTAGTTTCCCTTCCTATATCCCTAGATGCATATACACTAAACGCAGTCGTTTTATAAACTTTACTTTGATTTCTTGGAAGTGCTCTCATTTTTGTTGCTTTCCCCCACAGACTGCATGGAGGACACGGCCAGTGGGGGCGAGACGACGAGAACACACAGTTCGTCCTGTAGTGGGGAAGCCCGGAGCAGTGAACAGGGAGAGGCCTGGGAGAGGCCTTGACCTGTTTGCTCTTTGCTGATATGTATTACAAGGCTGTGTGTTCTGTACTTGTCCTTGTCGGGGTGTTTGCTTGGCAAACAAATGCAACTGACCTTCAGCTTATACCGTTGTCCCCGTTTCCTCGATGTCTGCTGGCTCCTTCTCGGGCGTCTTAGCCCCCTCCTCTTCCTCGTCATCCTGGCTCAGAGATTTGGAACTGGAGCTGGCTGGGAGCTCTGCACGAACGGGGCTAGACGGCGGTGTTGTTGGAGCTATCTGCTCCTCGGGCTGGCAGACGGTCACTTCTTGCAGGGGGCTCTCATCGGGTTCGGGTACTGGTTCTGGTGCGGGTTCGGGTAAGAGCTCAGCTTCGAGTTCGGGTGCCGGTAAGGCTACGGGTACGTCGTCTTCCGTTGCCGACACAGTTTCTGGCTCCGTCTCCGTTTCCGTCTCCGGCTCCTTGCCCTTATGCCCACTCTTGTCCTTACCCTTCTCCTCGTCAATTTCTGGTGTCGTCTTGGCTTCATCTTCAGTTTCGTTGGCAGTGCGAGTGAATGTGACAGTGTCGGTGGCCTCCGCCGTCTCCTCGTCGGACACCTCCTCCTGCCGGTAAGCATCGTCCAGCTTCTGGAGCAGATCCGGCGACAGCTCGCCCACCTCGTCCAGGCTGCGCTTGTTGTTGTCCGCGATCACCTTCCACATGTTCACCAGCCGGTTAAAGTTCATTAGGTCGAGCGGCGGCAGCGTAATGGGTCGCGTGGTGGGCGTGTCCTCGTCCTCGGAGCTGCTGCTGCTCACCGCCCGGATTTTGGCCTTGTGGGACGACTTGGAGGCGGTGGTGTCCCCGCCAGTCGCCAGGGCGACGACGGAGCCGCTACCCCCGATGATGGGGGTGAGACCGGCGAGCTTCAGTTGCCTGTTGTACTCGTGGAACTCGCGCTGGATGGAGCTGCGCCGCGAGTTGGCCATCTCCTCGGAGCTGCCCGTGATCTGGTTGTACTCGCGGAGCCCAAGCTCCTCAACGGGCACGTAGTGCTCGCCGATCTCCACCAGGTAGACGCAGCGATTGACGTGCGAGCGGAAGCGCATGTCCTTGTGGTTGGGCGTCCAGCAGTGCACCACGTGGCCGACCATGCCGGCACTGGGCTCCCACTCCTTCCAGGACAGCCGCCCGCCATTGTTGCGCATCCGTTCGCTGGGCCACACCACGGAGTCGATGATGTCCAAGCAATCGTAGATCTGTGAATGAACTCAGGCATAAAGAGAGCGCTCCCCAAGGGCAGCTTCCACCCAGTGGCTACTCACCCCGGTGTCGTCCACTATGATGACCTTCTTGAATATTTCGATGCGTGGCTTCCGGCCAGGACCAGGACCATTTCCAGGTCCAGGTCCAGGTCCTGCTGCCGCTCCAGATCCCGCTGTGGCTGCGTCTCCGCCGCCGAGAGTGGCAGAGGTGAGGCAGATAGGGCCCTTGGTCTTGCGCGGATAGTCGCCGGGCGTCGTGATTATGTTACCCAGGCCGACGCCCATGCCTAGGCCCAGGCTGCCGGAAGATGAGAAGAGCTTGCCGCAACGCGGACTCGTCTCGTGCTCCACCTGAGCCTGAGGCGTGACCAGTTCCTTGCCGGACTCGCCACCTCCGCCGCCGCTGGCTATGGGCAGCGTGGCCCGACGCTCGTGGTCCCTGCCCCGCTGCTGCTGCTGCTGTTGCTGATGCTGTAGCTGGCTCCGGCTGCGCCCTCCGCTGCTAGTGGTGGCCCTGGCCGCTCCGCTGGGTCCGGATCCCCCGACAGTCTCCTGATCCCGCTCCCTGTTCAAGAGTCCGGCGATCAGCGTGGTAGATGTGGGCTTTACGGGCATCACGGCCAGTCCACCGCGCACCACCGCCAAGCTGTCGCTGACGTAGCTGCCGCCCAGACTGCCCGCGCCCGGCACGTTGCCCGGGCGGACGCTGTAGTAGCTGTTGACGGTGAGGGTGTTGTAGAGCGGCGCCGAGATGAAGACGGGCGCCAGGTCGCCGGAGTCGCCGCCTGTGCTGCTGGCCGTACCGGGCGCCGTCACGCCCAGCCCGGAGCCAGCCGAGGCGCCCACGCCCGTGGCCGTGGATGCGGCCCCCACGACGCTGCCACCGCTGCCAAAGTGGCACGCACCGAGCTGCTGGATGGGGCCCGAATGCGGCTCCAGCGCGGAGCCCGAGCTGCAGCCTTGGCGACAGCGCTCGCGGATGCGATGCCACCAGCTGAGCACCGTCTGCCGGATGGTGTCCAGGGTGATGGCGCCGCCAATCACCTGGCAGAGCTGGGCGTTCGTGTCCGCGTAGGAGGTGGTCAGAGGCGAGACGTAGATGGGGTAACCGATGGGTTGGTCGCAGCTCGAGTTGATGATGTTGCGCAGCGCCTGCTTCGCGTTCTGGATGCTGCCGCGCTCCGGGTTGCGGTTGCGCAGGTATATCAGCTCCTGCTGTTGCCCGGCCCACAGCCCGCGGACGCACTCCCTGTTCAGCTTGATCACGCGGAAGCTGAGGAAGCGCTTCGTCAGCCGGATGATCCGGTACTCGTCCGACCCGTCCTCCATCACGTGCCGCAGCGCCAGCAGGTTGGGTGCCCCGCGGAGCACAGCGCTGCGCCATACGGGATCCGCCTCGTGCGAGATGACCAGCTCCCGGGAGCAGCTATCGATTGCCTCGTAGAGGGCGTGGGGGTCAAGGAACTCGTCCGGGTTCGTAATGTGGTCCTGCTGCAGCTTGAGGGCCATCTTCACCGCCGGCGCCACCACCGAATGCAGCAGTTCCATATCGGCGAAAACCCACTCGTCACGCGGCGAGGTGATCCGGAAGTCGCCCTTGAACAAAGCGTGCAGCCCGTGCAGGAAGTACTCGACGCCAGTCAGCGAGCTGTGCGAGGCGGTGGCAAGGGATCGACGGGCCAGCAGCCCCAAGGCCAAACAGAGCGAGACCAGAGGCGCATCCTTGCCCACGCTGGCCAGCTTCAGGCGGAGCATTGGATGTCCTGCCTCCTGGCTGTCCTCCTTGCGTACTGTGGGTACTCTCGCTCCCGATCCGGTGCTGCTCTTGGCCAGCTTCACGAACACGTTCTGGTCCATGTAGGTCACGTAGCCCCCCAATCCCGGAGCACTCTCCGACGTCTGCCGCGAGATGTTGGCAAAGCTATGCGAGCCGCTCAGCTGCGGATCGTTGCCGAGCTGCACGTTGGCAGCTCCTGCAGGCGGAGCTCCACTGACGGCGCCGGTCACACCGCTGCCGCCTCCTGCGGTGCCGCCATCCTGTGCCACACTCTTGGCCGGGCGACGCAACTGCTGCTGCGATTGCGACTTGGACTGACCCGCTCCAGTCTGGCCAGCGGAACCGCCGTGAGCGGAGAGATTGGGCGTGCTCTTCGAGTCATTGTGGGCGGGCGTAACCGGCTGAGGTTGTGGCTGAGGCTGAGGCTGTGGCTGCAGCGTGGCTGCAGCGGAGGAGGAGGTGCCTCCCGATGTGGTCGTGGCATGCCGCATGTCCACGCAGTAGTTAATCCACTTGAGGTAGACATGGCAGAAGCTGGAGCGCGTAATACCCACCGCCCGAAAGTCAAAGTCCTCGTCCAGGTTGAAGTTGAATATGGGATCCAGGTCCACGAACTGCCGCCCCAGTGTGTGCTGGAGTGCCTCCTGGATGGGTCCCGAGGCCAGCCACTGCTCCAGCTTGGGATTCCTCACCACATAGTAGATGATGCTCTGGGAAGGGATGCCAAATGAGGTTTGCGGAACGGGGCATTGGGACAGGGAACTCACCTTGATGTAGTAGGTGATGAGCACCTTGCGGTACTCAAAGACCTGCAGCGTCGCGCTGGCTAGGTTGTCCGAGATGGAGTAGCCCTCGATGACGTACTGGGCGGCGACGACCTGCCAGGCCAGCCAGCGGGTGGAGAACATGGCGTTGGCGCTGAGCAGGCGCGGCAGGTGGCCGGGATCGCAGCAGCAGCAGCCGTCGTTGTCCTCCACATCCTCGGTGATGGCCTCCACCTCCCGCTGCTGGCAGTAGGTGCCCCGGAACTCCAAGCCGCGCATCTGGAACGTGCACAGGCCGTTGCCCAGCTCGATGATGTGCACCAGGCAGTTCAGGTCGTCAGAGGCGAGCACTGCAAGCAGGGACTTACTAAGCAAGCAGATAGGAAGGATAAAAGGACCACCTACCGAAGCAATCTCCCTGATTGACATTGCCCCAGCGACCCAGGAGCAGGTCGCCGCAGAGCGAGTGCTGCAGGGAGCGGGTTAGGTGCTCGTAGAAGATGCTGTTCAGATTGTTGTCGTCCGCGCCCAGGTCCCGCTCCAGCTGGGAGCTAAGTCTGGTGTTGGAGTGATCGATGCGGCGCGTGTTGTAGTCCCGCTCCCAGAACTTGATCGGGCGCACGTACGAAGTGAGGAAGATGGCGCTGCCCAGGAAGGGGTTCAGCGGGGTGGAGAGCAGCGCAGAGATGCCCGCCTGAAGGAACAGCATGGCCGAGTGGGGGACGCTGAAGGGCTGGGCGAAGGCGTGGAAGGCGGAGCCCCATGTGATCTGCCACGGGGCGATGTACGTCACAATGAACTGGAGCTGTGTGGAGAGAGAGGTTATTACCTGGATCCGAGAGAGATAGAGAGATATATATGTATGTAGTTACCTTTAGCAGGAAGTCGCAGCACTTGCGGAAGGCCAGCGACACGAAGAAGTAGTCGATGATGAAGGTCTCCGTGGCCACAGCGAAGTCAATGCGGAACAGCAGCACCGTGAAGACGATGATCAGGTACTGGTTGGTGGGATCCGAGTAGGCGTTCCTCACAACTGCCAGCGAGAGAGGGAGGGCAGTTAGGGATATGTGCAAGATGGAGAGAGAAAAGTAAAGGCTGGACTACTCACACTTCAGAGCGCATACGGCCACGATAAGCGTGCCCCAGGGCAGACCGAACTTGGCCACTATCAGCTGGGCGTCCGCCGTCAGCGAGGAGATGGCCAGCAGCGGGAAGAGCACGTTCCGCTCCAGCACGCTCAGGTAGATGTAGAGCTTCTCGAACCACATGATCTGCGGCGCATTTAGCACCTCGAACTGGCCGAACTCCCGCTGCCGGAGCAACGGCCGGGCGAAGCACAGCCACGGCATGTGCTTCCTCATCTGCGGCACGGCGTAGTGCAGCAGCAGGCCAAGCACCCCAATGAACGCGTACAGCACCACGTTAAGGTCCGGCTGCAGGGCTGTGAAGACGGTGCTGCAGTGCAGCCCCAGGACACTCACCGCCAGCAGGGTCATCACCACCAGGTCGTTCTTCAGCCGCGTGGTGACGGTGGCCTGCAGTTTCCGTGGCAGCGGATCGGGCAGGTCGTGGGCGCTGCTCTGGCCACTGGCATTCGGGTTACCCTTGGCGGCCCCTTCAACTCCGCCGCCGCCTGTTCCACTGCTGTTCTCACTGGCCTCGGTGCCCGTTCCCGTTCCCTGGTTACCATTCCGCCTTTGCGCCTGCTTCTCATCTGCAGGCGCCTCGCCCTCGTTGTCGCCTGCCTCTGCCTCCAGATAGGCGGGCGTGGCATCCGTTGTGGCTGTCCCTGCCCCCGCTGTCAGGGTAGACATGTCGCCAGAGCTGGAGATTCTGTCCTCATCCTCTGCCTTGGCCGCCGTAGGTAAATCTGGCGAATGCTCCTCGACCTCTGCCTCCACCTTCGCTGTGGCCAGACCCGCCGCCTCTTCTGCTGCGGCGCCTATTGAGACGTACGAACTGGAGGCCCGCTTGCTGCCGCCGCTGGTCTTGGCCAGCGTCTGCTGGCTGCTGCCCAGGGAGGAGGCCTTCGACTTGCTGCAGTGCTTCTGCTCCAGAGCTAGCTCCTGTTCGGTCTCCAGCTGTTCCTCCGTCGGCTCCTCATGGTTGGAGGCCAGGCCCTGCTCCAGCGAGCTCAGCTCAATCTGCTCCTGCTCGTGGAGCTCGGTGTGACGGCGCTGCTTGGGCGTGCTGGTGGCCAGCTGGAGGGCAGCAGTGCTGTGGCCAGTGACCAGATCGTCGTCCTCCTCCTGCTCGTCCTGCTCCTGGTCGTCGTCGTCGTCGTCCCGGTAGGTGCTCACTATGCAGGTCTTGATCAGCCGCCACAGGTGGCTGAAGTCGCTGGCGCAGCGGGAGAGGTGATAGCCCAGCGGAACCAGCATGGCGCAGAATATGGAGAATAGGATGTACTGGGTGCCGCGCTGCTCGTCCAGAGCCCCGTAGAGCGGACCGTACAGCAGCATCACGGCCAGCACCGAGCGCAGCACGCACAGAAAGGAGCCTATAACGAGGGATTATTTATTTATGTTACGAATATATTATAAAAATATATACTGTGATATCTGTATGTCCCTTTTTCTAGCTGGGTTAGTTAGCTGGGACAGGCCGGGTCCAGGGAGGAGGAGCACTTACCCAACAGACTGCTGGCCGCATTCCCGCCAAAGACGTGCATATCCAGTTGCTCCAGCAGGTACATGAGGAACGTGTTGATCTGCGGACACAGGCCCACCGAGAAGATGAGCGGGAAGCAAAGCAGCAGGACGTAGAGGGCCTGCAGCAGGGTGGCAACAACGTCGGCGGGTGAGTAGCGCAGACCGAAGACAGTCACCGGGTCCGGCGGCCGCTGGCCGTAGTCCGTGTCCAGGCGCTTCAGAAGGAGCAGCAGTCCGCCGCCCAGGCAGAAGTAGATGGAGCGGGAGTAGGCGACCGTTTTGTTGAATCCGTGCACCGGCGACGCCGCGTCCGGCTGGACGCTCTTCACCAGCGAGTACTGGGCGCCGGCTATCACCGCGCAAAAGAGCAGGGCGCACAGGTCCTTGTAGTGGTCATGCTGCAGGATGGCGGCCCCCAGACAGGCCACCAGCGTGCACAGCAGGCTGGCCAGGAGAACGTGCAGCCAGTGGAGATCCCGGTCGAACAGCGCCAACAGCTCCAGCCGGTCCATGGCGATCTTGAACTCGTGCTCCTGCCCGCACCACCTAAACCGGTACTTGTAGAAGCTCTTGGGCGCCGCCGGCTTCTCCGCCGCGGACAGGTGGCAGGTCGGCCGCCAGTAGTCGCAGTAGGGTGTAAAGTGCCCGTCCACGTTCAGCATCGGCTGCGAGATCTGTGAAATCTGGCTGATCTGGTTGCTGGGATGGTTGGCCAGCCCCAAGGCGCTCAGCACTCCTCCACCGCTGGCGCCTCCTCCGGCGGCACCCATTCCTGAGGCCGATCCGGAACCAGCTCCCTCGCTGTTGCTGGCCGCCACTGCCGCGGCCGTGTCGCTCAGCTGCTGCAGTGCGTCCAGGTGGCTGCGCGCCATCTGCCGCTCGTTGCGGATCACGTTGAACAGACCCTGGAAGGAGAAGGGGGCGCCGTGCCGGCCACTGGCGCCCATTCCGCCCATCAGCATGCCCACCTGCTGCAGCGTCTGCTGCTGCGTTGCCAGCGTCGTGCCCCGGTGGCCCCCGGCGGCATTCGCATTCGATTCCGCCGCCGCCGCCAGCTGCTCGCACATCAACTTGGCGTCCAGACGCAGCTTGTCCCGGGCTAGCGCACGCTCAATGTTCGTCATGTGCTCCACGGTGGCTCCGCCGGAGGCGGGATGGGCGCACTGCAGCGCCTGGATGGCGTCCTGGTAGAACTGGTAGTGGGCGTTGGACATGTTCGGCGGCACCAGGCTGCTGCTCGCCGGGATGGGGGTGCCGTCCGCCGAGATGCCGGCGATGGGGCGGCCCCGCTCGTCCACAGCGCCGCCGTGCATCAACCAGAGCATCTTGTGGATGTCCGCCGTCAGGCTGTCGGTGAGGCTGATGCTGTGCGTGGAGTTCGAGGAGGATGAGTTGCGGGAGGCCAGCTTCGACGGCTTCACCAGGGCAAACTCATTGCCGATGTCGCCGGCGTCTGCCGGGGATCCGCCGCGCCTTCGCCGCCGCAGCTCGTCCACTTCCCGGTACTTGACCACCTTGGGGATGGCGCCCAGGCTCTTGGCTGCCATTTTCGAGGTGCAGGGCTGCTCCTCATCTAGCAGCGACCTGGGCGGAGGTGGCTGGTGCTGTTCCGGCTCCATGCCTGCCAGCAGTTGGTCCTTGGAGCTGGCGCTCACCTGCTCGCAGTCGCTAGACGGGCAACCCGAGTCCGCCTCGCTGCGAATGAGCGCCGGAGCAGGGGCAGGAGCAGCAACAGGAGCAGAGCCTGCGCCAGATGGGTGTGCCAGCTCCTGGCGCAGCTGCTTATCCGCCTGGATTTCGCGCAGTGTCGCCTGCTGGCGATTGCGGTCGCTGAGCAGCGGCGACCTTGACCCGGTGTTGTTGTCCTCCGTCTCTTCGTCGTCCTCCTCATTTCTGACTGCTGCTGCTCCTGCTCCTGATCTCGCTCCTGGTGCCGGCTTGTGGAGGTTCGGGTGGCGCAGGAGATCCCGGGTCTTGAGGACATCGTCCAGCTGGCTGTGCGTTAGCTGCAGCTCGCTTAGAATGTGCTCCAGGTTGTCGTCAAAGTCCTTGAACACATCATCATCCGCCAGGATGCCACCCACATCCGACTCGGCGCTGTGGTGCGTCTGGCTGCAGCCCAAAGCTCTCGTCCTCCGCCGGATGGGCACGTCGTCCAGCTCGTCGTCATCGTCGGCGTTGCCCTGGCCGATGCCCAGGCAAATGTCGTCGTCGTCGTGCTCGGAGGCCTCGTGCGCAGCCTTCTCGTCCGAGTGCTCCACAATGGGGTACACCGGGGGCTCGATGAGGGCCGTGGTGGAGCCGCATGCACTGGAGCTGCCAAAGAACAGGCTGCTGCCGGCGCCAGGCGCCTCCCCATATCCCTGCGCGGGATACAGGTTCAGGTGCTGGTTCCGCACCAGACTCTTGCTCGGCGGCGGCAGGGGATTCCGCAGCTGCTGCTGCCCTGATATGGCTTCCACGCTGTTCGGATGCGGACTGAGATTGGAGACCGATGGCTGCTGGCAGAGCACCTCCAAGGCGGCGCTCTTAATGCGCCTAACGCCACTACCTCCGCTGCCGGTAGATGCTCCTCCGCCTCCAGTGACTCCTGCTCCTCCTCCGCCACTGCTGCCCATCAGGGCCGCTTTAATTCCCTGACTGGACGCCGAACTGCCCTGCTTGTGGTAGCTGGTTGCATTGGAATGTCTGCGTCGCTTCATCCCCGTAGCAGAGCTGCCTGCTCCTGCTCCTCCTCCTGCTACTGCTCCCGTCCCACCACCACCACCCGCTCCCGCTGCCAGCTGCAGCGCCGACATGGTGCTGGTGGGATCCTTGCGGATGATGGCGCTGCCCAGGTGATGGTGCAGGTGGTGGTGGTGGTGGTGGTGGTGATGGTGGTGATGCTGAGACCGGAAGGCCGGCTGGTGCGGCTGCTCGATGCCCAGATCCGATTTGGTGTAGCTATCGTCCTCCAGGTACACATCCGACGAGGAATCTGGAAAGGAAACAACGGAAGAAACGGCGTTAGAAAGGCGCTCCTGGAACAACCTTGGGTGGGCATCGCTCACCTAATATCCAGGACTGCAGGGCTCGGGTGCAGGCGTCGGCCACGCCGCCGCTTCCTGCATTCCTGGCCAGACCCAGCTCCATGTCCTCCACATCGTTGGCCACGCCACCGCTGCCGCTGCCTCCGCCGCCTCCTCCTCCTCCGCCACCTCCGCCTCCAATCACTGCCAGCGCTCCTATGCTACTGGCCGCGCTCTGGTGCGGATGATGCAGGATCGGCTGGAAGAGGCCGCCGCGGCTCTGGTGCTTTAGCCGCTCGTCGTGCGTCTCGGAGCTGCGGTGCCGCTGCAGGCGCGACGAGCGTCCGGGAATCGCGGGAGCGGGAGCAATGACCACCACGGCGGAGCTGGAGGAAGGATCACCCATTCCCATTCCCACCGTTGCCGGCGTACTTGCTATGAAGTGCTGGCGCGGATTGGCCTGGCCTGGGCGCCCCTTACCCGTCGGCTGGGAGTGCAGAAAAGAGGGCGCCGCCGTGGCAATCGTGTCTGACTGGTTACGCATCAGCTTGTGCTCGCCACCGGCAGCCGCTGCTGCCGCCGCCGTATCCAAGCTACTCTGCCGCTCAAGCCGTCGTCGATGGCGGCGACTAAACACCTCGGAGCACTTGCGTGACAGATGCCCAGTTCGTACGTGCTGCACAGGCCCCGCTCCCGTTCCGGTTCCCGCTGCTGGGCCGGAACGGCTATCGCCGCCACTGCTGCCACCGTCGGCACTGCCCGTGCTGCTGCCGGGCGCCTCCACCAGCTCCGGATACACGGTGAGGTACTTGCTGAAGAGATCCGCCTGAGCGGCAGCACTGTTGGATGAGCTGGCACCGCCTCCCGTGCTGCGTATGGACTTGCTCACACTGGCGGAGCCGGCCAGCGACTGCTGGTCCTGCTGGCTGCCGCCGGACAGCATGGAGGGGGCGTAGAACATGAGCTCGATAGACTCGGAGCTGTTCTTGCGATGCACATCGACCTTAAGATCTGCAGGAGGCGATGGATATAGACCATAATCAGGGAGGAGCAGGGCAAGGGCGGACTCACCAATGATACTGTTCACATTGTCGATGGACATGATGCTGTTCTCCTCGCTGGCCTCGTTGATGGCCTGCTCGACAGAAATGCGAGAACCGCCCGGCCGGATGACCTTCATCTCGATGCCGCCCTCCTCGTCGTGCCTGGGCGCCGTCTCTTTGGTGACCTTGAAGAACTGCCCCTTGAGGTTGACGTCGGACATGGTCTGGGCGCGATCGTACAGCCGGTGCAGTGCCAGGTTGGCCAGCTTCACCATCAGGATGGTTAGGCTGGTGAGCACGCAGTACAGGCACCATGTCAGCCAGGTGCTCGGAAAGTACTAAAAGGGGGAGAGTTACTCTGCGCAGGCGGGCCAAGAGCTGGGAACACTCACCAGGTAGGCCACGAAGGGCGAACAGAGCAGGTAGAGCCATAGGTACAGGTGCACCACGTTGCAGAAGACGCCCTGGTGCGGATCGTAGAAGTAGCCGCCGGTCAGTGAGGCCCACACGCCCTGGCGCAGTATCTCCAAGGTCTGCGAACCCATGGCGGCCTATGCTGCATCTCTCAGCTGCCGGATGGATATGGATCCACGTTGCTCAGACACCGCTTACTGCCTGTGCTTGTGCTGGCTGCTTCCGCTTACTCACAGAAGGCTGCCCTGAGGCTTGCCCTTCACTCCGCTGCGCCAGCTCAACACAACTCCGCTCGGCTCGGCTCCGCGCAGCTCTTTCTCCAGCGAGTCGCTGCGCTGCTTTTGGATTGTTTTTTTTTTTTTGTTTGCTGATTAGGCCCGCTGACAGGAGATTCTTGGAGCTGGATGACTGGATGACTCGAGGGCAGGAGCGGCTGGGCAAGCGGGGGCGGGGCTGGGGCCGTGAATGGGGCGCTTTGCCTTTACGGGGGGAAAGCTGTATGTGTGGGGCAAGGCAATGCTGCGGCTCTGGTCGCTCTGCAGCGCGGACTCCGGGACTGGCGCTCCGCCGTTGTTGGACTGCGGGATGGCGGACGTCGCGTTCTAGGGCTGATGCGAACGGAAAAATCGAATCTCGCTCGCCGTAATTTAAAAAAAATTGCAATTTTTCTTTTGTTAATTAAATCAGTGTTGCCAGGTAGCGTAAGGCAAGATATACTAGATAATTACAAGACTAAAACATCCCAGCCTCACACTAATATACTGGCCAAAATACTGATTTCTATTATCGATATCGCGCTATCGATAAGACCTCTAGTAAGTTGTATATTTAAAGCAGTTTGAAACCTCTATTTAGGCGAACAATGAGGATTACTTTAATTTAGAAAAATATAACAAATTAACCTACCCAAACTACAAAAAAGAAAAAGAACAACACCAAAATAGTTCCTTAATATAATAATTATGGCTATCGAATAAACTTATTTAAATACGTTTTCCAGCCACGCCTTAAATTTACTGTTAGTATTATAATAAAAAGTTTTCTTTTGCGCTTTGAATAGTTTTAATTTATGTAAATATGAAAGTAATTTTTTTTAGTTCTCAACATTTGCATTCTGGTTTTCTGTTTATTATACCCCTGCAAGGGATGTTGTGCTTTTAGTCAGAAGCTTGCAAGGATGTATTTTCGGTATGAAACAACAGATCTCAAAGACTATATAATAGCCGTAGCTACCAAATTCGTTGACAATGTTCTTATCTGTTGCACGCAGATAAAGTTTGTTTCAAAATTAGCTTTCGCCCTTGAAATGCTTGAAAAATTTATATTTTTTAAAGCTATATTCGTGATTAGAATAAGTAAATAGATATGAAAGAAATACATTGGAAAACATTGGAATTATTAATCAATAAAGTTTCTTAGTATGCCGAACTTCTGCAACATCAACATTTGTTGCAGCACGCAACATGTTTCTAGCAACATTTATCTTCATTTGCCAAATTTTTCTGCTGCCTTCCACCTTCTTAAATTGTAGTTTTTCATAAATTTGAGCACAATTAGACAACATGAATTTGGCATGTTCACGTGCCTTTAATTAAGCCCAAAATGCTTTGCGTACCGGATACTTCACAGTCGGTCAGCTCGACTGAGTTTTCATACTTGTCCTTTTTTTAAGTTTGCAATACAAAATATTTCGATTTCCACTCATGCTTTAAGAAGCTTCTCTAAGATCAATATATTTCCTTGAGTATTGTGATTTATTTTAAAATAAAGCATGGATTAAAAACATATAATATTTGAAAGCCAGTGGCCGATCCTTTTGTCTTTATGTGCTTTGTGCTTACATAAATAAACCATGGCAAAATCGAATACCAGAAATTAAAGCCCTTAAGATATTAATAAGATATTCATATTATTATTTAAAACGCTAAGTACTGTGCATTTTACCCTAAGGTGAATCTCCCATGCTCCGGCTAAGATTTATTTCAATTACCCACACTTAAGTCACTATTTTAGGCTATAAAAAAAAACAAACAAAAATTAAGTACGTTTCTAGGGAATCACATAGATTGTGGCCCGTCCGGGCGATCGGTCCACGATAGAATCAGTCTGCGCCGCTGAGGAGCGCTGCATAGTCAGCGCTCCTCACTGCTGCTCCCTTCGCCGCCGATGAAGTCGTCTCGCAGTCCGCCCCTGTGCTCGTAGTTGTGGTGGTGATGAATGTGCTCCTCCTCCTCCTCCAGCTCCGGCTCTGGCAGGGCAGCGGGCGCTGCAGCCGCTGGCAGCGGCAGTGGGTGGTGGTGAATATGCTCCTTGGTCTGATGGATCTGTATGGGGCGATGATCCTCGTGAATCACCTTCTTCTCCTCTTTGAGAACGAGCGGCTTGTGGTGGTGGTGGACGTGCTTCACCACGGTATGGATGTGCTTCTCAATCTTTTTGTGAATGGGCACGTGTATAACGATCTTCTTCTTTTTCTGGTAACCTCTGTGGAACAGCAATTCGAAACATTGGTCAGATTATATAAAACAAATTGATTTTTAATCGATTGATCGAAGTGATAATGATCGATGCCATTTTAAGCGGGTTTGTATGTCTAGTAATCCTACCCAGCATCCGTTTCTGGCACGCAGACGAGCAACACAACCAGCGCTACCACCAGGGAGAGCCTCAGCAGCTGCAAATGATAATTTGTAAGGTAATCCTCTCGCAATCCTCTGGCGAACTACGTTCACTCACCAAACTGCGCTTATCCATGTCGCTTGGCTAGAGTTGCAGTGTTGAATGGGTGTTTTTGGCTCCGACGGTGCGGCCCCTGGGAAGGCTTCAAGTCTTTTGATTGCTGCCCCACTGCGACCATTTTATTTATACAGGTCTGCGGAATGCGCTGCGCTGCGCTGGAATACCCCACGCCAGCTAGCAGTGCTTCCGTGCCACAGCCCATCCAAATCGTAGCAGTGGCTATAGTTACCACCACTGCAGCCGTACCCATAGCCAAAGTCATAGCCATGGCTGCGCATGCGCACGCGCCGAACCACAAAAAAGCTGCTCGAGCTGCTCAAGCTGCTCAGTGGAAAACCTGCAATTTTCATTCATTTCGGATGGCAGCGATCATCGTGTCATGCCTTGTGGGTGGTTTCTTGCCGCTGCAGATGGTCGCCAGATCGGGATCATGCCGGAATGGGATCATACCCTATCTACACTCATATGTAAATGTATGTATATGTTGGCCAAACTATGTTATGTTAATCTGAAACGGATATAACGTACGGCACTTGTAGAATAGATGTAGATGTACATGTGTAGATGTGGCTATTAGCGACATCATGACTGTATTTATAATAATTGTATAAAGTAATCAGCATTGGTTTTCGTTTAACTAATCAAATATTGTAAGGATAATAAGTAATAAACCAGCTTTGATGTACATACATACGAGTATATCGACGGAAGGGCTGTAAATCGTCGCTCATAAGACTGAAGCAAACTGAATGGATGCCAGATTTGTCAGATAAATTGAGATGATTATCTGACTCCTGGGTTTTCCCCAATTTGGCAGAGCATGGGTACTTCGTCCCCATTGATGGTTTCCCATTCCCACTGTGCTTCTCTTTGTTTTTTCCGTTTTGTATCGGCTGTTTGTGAACTTATTCTTCGTTGGCTCACGCAGACGGAAGCCACGGCAACTGCGCCCGAAAACTTAGAGCAGCGAGCAGAGCGGCCCCAACTTTAGCTTCCCAAACTCAGTCAACGGAAATAGCTGGAGTGCAGCGTGGTGTTTAACACTTACATAGACACATATGTGTGTTGTGTGGCCGCCCAGCCCCTGTATTTCCCCACCCGGCGGCACGTAACGCGAGAAATACGTTACAAATAGATCGCATGCACATAGCGCATATTTGTATTATGCAATCGGGTGTTATTTGATTGCGCGCATTTCTTCGTTTTTAAATGCGATCAGTGGCAGAACGTGGCTGCCTATCGATATCGCTGGCTGTCATCGATACGCACGGTTGGAGCGCGAAGAAGAAGAACCAGCAGCAGGGCAGAGAAAGAAGAAGGGAAAAGAGTGGAGCACAAAGAACAGAGAACAGCGATAAAAGCGTCAGGCAGCACAGTGGGAAATAATGATGTAAGCTAGCGCAAATAAACTTTACTTTGTTGTTAACTAATATTTCCCATATATGTATGTATGTACATATGTATGTATTTACTTATTTATTTATGGGCAGCAGACAAAAGTGTTTAATGCACATATGTACATATTATTTACTTAATCTGTAAATGAATAAAAACCTTTCTTGGGAATCTCAATTCATGCTTATTTGATGCACGCTACTTTGCTGCTGGTTAACATGATAGGAAGCACTTAAATCTAATAAATGTGCACCACATTTTTCCGATCGAGTTAACTTTTAATATATGTACATATGTATGTATATGTACATATGTGCGAGTACGAATATGGGCTCGAAAAACGAAACGAAAAGCAATGCAATGCCTATTAATCTTCTTAATAACCTGTAAGGAACTAGAATTTTGTCACGTTCATTGATCACTGCATCCACTGTGCGCAGACTGGATGAGCCTGCGTTACGTGTGTGAGAGTGTGTGCCCCCCAATCGAAATCTTTTTTTAGTATTGATAGAACAGTCGGGCAAGCAAGTTGGGCGCAGCAAAAACGAGCCAAAGTAAATAACGGAATACATTATTTGTTGATGGAAACAGAAGAACGAAGAACGACAACTAATAACATTCGCCCACCGTGTTTGACTCAGTTATTTTCCCTCTAATTTTTATTTGCCTTCTTTCTCTTCTGTTTTCTTTTTTTGTTCTTGTGTGTATGTGTGAACCAATTGTCGCTGCTATTCTGCGACGGCAAGAGTGTGTTGGTGCGCCGTGATTAATAATTCGCATGAAGCAGCCGAAAACTAGTGAAATAATATGCAACAATAACTCCGGGGTTAATAAGAAGATACATACATATCTACATATGTATGTATGTATGTATGTAAATTCAGAAAGTGAGAGAGATTCTGTGAGACTTCCAGCTTCCAAAATATGCATATGCATCGCCGTGTATGTGTGTACGCGCGCGCCAACGCACACGAACGATCATCATTCCAATTGGGACATAGCAGCCAGCGTCCCCCGTCCCCATTGGAATCAAAACCCTGGGGGTATTAGTTCTCCCATTGGAATTAATAAACAGCAGCACTTGGCGGGCTTCCACTCACACAGAATACAGCTGATAAGTTTCAATCGGAGCTATCTTCCGATCAGTCCGGGATCAACTGCTGCTTCCTGCGGCTCAACCTGTTCCGATTGGATGTTCAGCCGTTAAGACTTTTAGACGTTTAGTCGGTTTTAGTCGGGTGTGTGCAGCAATTTGTTGCCCATAAATGTTCAACACAACCAAGTCAATAAACCCCAATAAAGCCCACATTGGCTATTTATTATGAATTTCGAAGCAGCGCCTAGTGCGGAGCGTTGAGCGTTGAGAATGGCGAAAATCAATCGAAGGCGAAATTCCATAAGTGGCGGACGCACATCACAAGTATTTCTAGAACTGATGTATATATTTAGATATTTATCCGGCAAGCCGACAGTGTGTGTGTGTGTGTGTGTGCGTTGCAGGCGCGAAGTAGGTTCTAAAATCCAGAAATACTTCTGCGGTGCGCCAATAGTCTGGAGAGAAAAGGGAAAGAGGTAGAAAGAGAGCGGAATGATAGTCCAGAGGCATGCCCTCCCTCGCACAGAAGGAAGTCGTATTTCCAATGTCTTTGGCGCGGATTTCGTTTTCCGCATTTTCCAATTTCAATCTGGTTAGCCGTAAATCATGGCCAATTATTTGAGTGAGTGGCTAAGGTCCGCACCCTTACATAGGTGGCTAGTGCGTCACCGATTCCCATTCACGCTTTCCGCTATTCCCTTGGCCAGGGCCAATATCGACATCCCCCAAATGTCTCGGCAGTGACCTCACGAGATGCGTCATCGTTATTAAACGGAAAACAGGCCAAGCGGGCAAACTGAATCAACAGAAGCGAAACAGAAACAGATAAAGAAACAGAAACCGAAACCCAAACGATGCAGGAATGGGTTATTAACGTGGAAGCCACTGTGGAACATACACACATATGTATGTACATACATATATCTATGACAGTGGGTACATCTTGTTCGGAAAGGTTATACATGGCACATCTAGCTGCTTACCTCCCATCTACAGTATATTACAGTCTATGAACTCACTAGTTGCTTCTTTAGCCTCCCAATAATACGATTGCAAGTGGAATCGGGCACACGACCAGTTACCAGGTTGAGCGATCTGTCAATTCATTAACATGATGCTTTCTGATGGCAACGTATTCAATTGAATGGCTTGGGGTCCAATCGTAATTGGTTACTTTGTGTGGAAACATAAACAATATAGAAAATATTTCAAAACTCGTAACTCGTTGCTCGTACATAGTGTGTAGACTCTACAGTGTAGACTCTACACTGTAGAGTAAGGGCCCCTTTAGCTTTTTTCGTGATAACACCATCATCTTTCCTACGTGTAATGGCCCGTGTTTGCACTGGTCTTATCTGGGTGTTGGACTGGAATTCAGAAAGATTGGTCCGTGGTCCGTCGCTCATTTAAATATCTTCTTGATTTTCAGCATACTACGGAACTGGCCCACAAAACAGAAAGCAAGAGCGTGAGATAAGCACACATCGAAGACTAGCCAGCAAGAAGAAAGGAAAAGGAAAAGGAAAAGCAGAAGAAAAGCGCAGCCAACATGCCCGTCTTCCACACAAAAACTATCGAGAGCATATTAGATCCTGTGGCCCAGCAGGTAAGCATCCCAACCAGACGGGGTCCACGCTTTGGGGATGATGGGATGGGGGTTGAACTTTCGTTTCAAGTGAATTTCTCGCCCGAAATAGCTATAGCTAGTAAGCAAATTGGCGCCCAAGAAGGTAACGTTTCATGTTTTTTATTTAAAACGTTTAACGATTAAGTGAGCACGAACAGCAAGTTGGCATTGGTATTATATGGATTTAAATTTTAATTTAAAGCAGTGATGCCCTACCGATAGACTCGGAAGTTTGCTAGTTTCGCTGCCCGAGCTCTGCTCACACTGACAGTGTAAGCGTGCGTATGCCTTACTCTAACGTGTCAATGTATGCGTGCGGGCACCACTGACTTAAAGCGATCATAATTAATCCAGAATATGGCAGAATCCGTGTAATATCAAGTACAAAACTGTTTCTGTGCCTTCAAAACACACGTATTGTATGTGCACTGAGGAATAAACGCTACCACAAATATACATATGCATGTACATATGTACATATATTTATTTCTAACATAAAAAAATAATATTAAATATAGTGTAAAGTAAATAAAGCAAAAGAAAATCTTGTTCAAAAGGGTATATTTTGTTCCTCGATGTACGAGTATATACATATGTATATGTACGCGCTAGAAGAAACATCAATAGATGTAAATTTTCACCTGATTGCGCATCACTGACTCCACTTGCCAGCCCTCCACTTTCCACCCCGATCCTCCGATCTTCACTGTCCACCCGACTTTCCCAATTCTCATCTCCCGTGAGTCTCTCTCCACCAATCGATCGACACCTGACATCACCCCAAACTGCATCTGTGTGGCATGTGTCGGGGCAGTCAGTCGTAGGTAGCCCCCCGATCCCTCATTCTATATTAATTTATTTGTGGTACCCTCCACTATTTTGAGATGAAACAAACTTGCGGAGAGCAGAGGGAGCAGAGGAGATCCGCATCTTAGTTGTTTTGCTGTTTTGGCGTTACTTAACGGGTCTAAAAATAAATAAGGTAGAAATAATAAGAATAAATGTTGATCAGAGGCCAGCCGGCCAACCTGAGCCTGAGGACAGCAGAATTTTAATTTAATAAAGCAACAAATGAAAATGAAAATGAAAATGAAAAAACCAAGCAAATGCGAGGAAAACAAACCAGATGGGTGGAGGGTGCAGGAGGGGGTTGGGGCCAGTTGGCCGAAATCCAAAAATAGCAGCATAAAATACTATTAGGAAAATCCAAGCGGCGAGAGAAAAAAAATAAATAAAAACAACATTTACGACGAACAAGCCATGAAAATGAAATCATAGCAAAAGTTATGGGCTCCCAAAAGGGGCGAGGGCGAGGGCGAAGGCGAAGGCGAAGGTGTAGGAGTAGGTGTAGGTACACACATATCCGAGCACATCACACCACACCACACCACACCACACCAGCACGGCCACGGTGTATGTTAGGTGTGGGCATCCATCGGATGCGGATGAGTGAGGATCGTGGTCTGAAAACTGTGCCAAAAAGCAAGCCCGGTGCATTAGTCATCCGCTGGCAGGGATGCGGAGGTGGGTGGTGCCGCCGCTCGCTGCTGGCAAACAAATGAATTAAAAACGATCGTTCAGCACATCAATCAGCACACTGATACACAAGCTCGAGCACATATGTCTCTGTCCATGTACGCGGCTCACATAATAAGTCGATGGAGAAGAAGGGGCCAGCGCCGAATGGGGAATAGCGAGTCTGCCTAATTGCATAATTAATTAATCAAGTGGGCCAATTGTGCTACTAATTGGTTGAGCATGGGAGCCAGGTGGGTTAAGGCCATGTAATCCCATCCACAGTTCAGTTGAGCGTCGTCTCAATCGCCTAATCCCTGGACTTACACCAGCTTTGTTCTGGCTCTTGCCTCGATTTAGTTTTCATTTAGATGGGCTCAGTGGAGATTAGCGATTAGTGACCGTCGTCTCCGCCGGCCTCTGCGGCCAGTTCACTCTCTATAAATAGCCATGGGCGAAAACACCTTGAGCAGGTGATGATGCTGATGTCAAGTCCAAATCCTATGCACCATGTGGCGTTCAGTGGCGCCGCCCACGCTCCAAACAACATCCATTTCGGTTCGTTTCGCTCTCATTCTGTGGATCTGTGAATGAACGGAGCTAGAAGCCGTTGAATCGCTGATAAAACCGTGTGGGTTTCGACTTGCTTTGGATTGGTTTTGGCCTGCGATCACGCAGAACGATCATTAACAGTTTTTCTGCCATAAAAAAACAACTCCATTGGCCCATTCCCCGGCGCGAAATTGATTGATCAATCAGTGCGCTTCAGTGGAGCGGGGGACGTAACTGGGGCTGCTGACGATGCTGCCGATCGAGAGATTTTCACTAAAAGGGGGGTCCCCCACCTCAGTTTTGACGAATGCGGGACGAAGGGATGGTTCAAGAGGTGTAGTGACTGCGAATCTTGATGAGAGACATTTATTTAATTGTCCGGAATCTGTCCTGTCCCTTCTCGGAGTCAGTTACCACGAGGGGAAAAATCGTTAAAATAAATACTCCTAAGTGGTACGGTAATTACTTAATCTAATCTAGTTTTAAAAAGTTCAATCCGTACATTGCTTAAATAAATACAAATAAAGCATCAGAGCCGCTAAAAAGATCTAAAATCTAATCTATCCGGTTCGAAGGACCAAAAGATTAGAAAAACTGCAAATATAGCAAAAGTATCATGATGGAATGTAGATTGGGGAAGGGTTTCCTTAGCAGGCAAGCTAGCCCCACTGGAGCTCTCTTTTGAAAAGGTCTCCAGCCTTGGTAGTTCTCCCTCAGGTAGCAAATCCCGTGACCCTGTTCTAGTTTTACCTAGCTTGTCCCTTCAATATTGCCCCTTCAAACCGCTTTCGCATCCGAAGCCATTCCCCGGACCTATGCTGCTGTGACAGAGCGAACACTAATGCGATTCTCTCGTTACCCCCAGGTATCGCGCCTGGTCATCCTCCACGAGGAGGCTGAGGATGGCAACGCAATGCCGGACCTCAGCCGGCCGGTGCAGGTGGTGTCGGCGGCGGTGGCCAACCTAGTGAAGGTGGGCCGTGAGACCATCAACAGCTCCGACGACAAGATTCTACGCCAGGACATGCCCTCGGCATTGCATCGCGTGGAGGGTGCCTCGCAGCTGCTGGAGGAGGCCTCGGACATGCTCCGCTCCGACCCGTACTCGGGTCCGGCGCGCAAGAAGCTGATCGAGGGGAGCCGCGGCATCCTGCAGGGCACCTCCTCGCTGCTGCTTTGCTTCGACGAGAGCGAGGTGCGCAAGATCATCCAGGAGTGCAAGCGCGTGCTGGACTACCTGGCCGTGGCCGAGGTGATCGACACCATGGAGCACCTGGTGGACTTCCTCAAGGACCTCTCGCCCTGCCTCAGCAAGGTGCACCGCGAGGTGGGTGCCCGCGAGAAGGAGCTGACCCACCAGGTGCACAGCGAGATCCTCGTGCGCTGCTTGGAGCAGGTCAAGACCCTGGCCCCCATCCTCATCTGCAGCATGAAGGTCTACATCCACATCGTGGAGCAGCAGGGACGCGGCGCCGAGGAGGCAGCCGAGAACCGCAACTACCTGGCCGCCCGGATGAGCGACGAGCTGCAGGAGATTATCCGTGTGCTGCAGCTAACCACCTACGACGAGGACACCAGCGAGCTGGACAACCTCACGGTGCTGAAGAAGCTCTCCAATGCCATCTCCAACAAGATGCAGCTGGCCAATGAATGGCTCTCCAATCCGTATGCGCTGCGGGGCGGCGTTGGCGAGAAGGCCCTTCGCCAGGTGATCGACAACGCCACCGAGATCTCGGAGCGCTGCCTGCCCCAAGACTCGTATCCCATTCGCAAGCTGGCCGACGAGGTCTCGGCCATGGCCAACACCCTGTGCGAGCTGCGCCAGGATGGCAAGGGTCAGTCGCCGCAGGCGGATTCCCTGGCTCGCGGCATCCGCGACCGGCTCGGCGAGCTCCAGTCCCTGGTCCACCAGGCCGTGCTCGGCGTGGACAAGGCCGGCGTACAACAGACCGCCCACACCATCCAGGGACGCCTGGAGCAGGCTGTGAAGTGGCTGCAGCATCCCGAGATCAACGACGGAGGCCTTGGCGAGCGCGCCATCAATCTTATTGTAGAGGAGGGCCGCAAGGTGGCCGAGGGCTGTCCCGGCCACCAGAAGGCCGAGATTCAGCAGCTGTGCGACGAGGTGGAGCGTCTGAAGCGCCAGGCGGCCGGCTCGGGTCCAGCGGCTAGTCAGGCGGCCAAGCAGCTCACCCAGAAGCTGTACGAGCTGAAGGCGGCCATCCAGACCGCTCTGGTCAACCGAATCGTGCAGGACTTCATGGACGTCAGCACGCCGCTGAAGCAGTTCACCGAGGCGGTCCTCCTGCCGGAGGGCACTCCCGGCCGGGAGCAGAACTTCAACCAGAAGTCGAACAACCTGCAGGCCTTCAGCGACCGCGCTTCGAAGACGTCGCGCATGGTGGCCGCCGGCGGGGCGTGTGGCAACAAGAAAATCGCCGAAATTCTGCTGTCCTCTGCCGCCCAGGTGGACTCGCTCACCCCGCAGCTCATCAGCGCCGGCCGCATCCGGATGAACTACCCGGGCAGCAAGGCGGCTGACGAGCATCTGCAGAACCTGAAGCAGCAGTACGCGGACACGGTGCTGCGCATGCGCACGCTCTGCGACCAGGCCACCGATCCGGCCGACTTTATTAAGACCTCCGAAGAGCACATGCAGGTCTACGCCAAGCTCTGCGAGGACGCCATCCACGCCCGCCAGCCCCAGAAGATGGTGGACAACACCTCGAACATCGCTCGCCTGATCAATCGCGTCCTCCTGGTGGCTAAGCAGGAGGCGGACAACTCGGAGGATCCCGTCTTCACCGAACGCCTCAACGCCGCCGCCAACCGTCTGGAGCGCTCCCTGCCCGCCATGGTGGGCGATGCCAAGCAGGTGGCTACCAACATTGCGGATCCGGCCGCAGCCGCCGCCTGGAAGAACTCCTTCCAGCGCCTGTTGGGTGATGTGCGCGAGGTGCGCGATGCCATTGCCCCGCCACAGCCGCCGCCACTGCCCACATCCCTGCCGCCGCCCATTCCGGAGTTGAGCGCCCTGCATCTGTCCAAGCAGAATGGTAAGTTTGCTGCCACCCAAGCTCCTGAGAATCAAACTCATTTCGTGTACGGTTTTCTCTCCTCGCCAGCCGAGCGGGCGCCACCTCGCCCACCACTGCCTAGGGAGGGCTTGGCCCCGGTGCGTCCACCGCCGCCGGAGACGGACGATGAGGATGAAGGCGTCTTCCGCACCATGCCGCATGCCAACCAGCCCATCCTGGTAAGTCCCCCGACCAGCAGATCCTGATCATGACGCTGGATACTAACTTCGAGACTCAATTTCCCATCTGCAGATCGCCGCCCGTGGCCTGCACCAGGAGGTGCGCCAGTGGTCGTCCAAGGACAATGAGATCATCGCTGCCGCCAAGCGCATGGCCATCCTGATGGCCCGCCTCAGCGAGCTGGTGCTGTCCGACTCGCGGGGCAGCAAGCGCGAGCTGATCGCCACCGCCAAGAAGATTGCCGAGGCCTCCGAGGATGTGACGCGGCTGGCCAAGGAGCTCGCCCGCCAGTGCACGGACCGTCGCATCCGCACCAACCTGCTGCAGGTGTGCGAGCGCATACCCACCATCGGCACCCAGTTGAAGATCCTGTCCACGGTGAAGGCGACGATGCTGGGTGCCCAGGGCTCCGACGAGGATCGCGAGGCCACCGAGATGTTGGTCGGCAATGCCCAGAACCTCATGCAGAGCGTAAGATATGGAGCAGCTTCCCTCTCATCATCCCCTATCATCCCTTCCGTTCCTCCTCTTTCAGGTGAAGGAGACGGTGCGCGCCGCCGAGGGAGCCAGCATCAAGATCCGCTCCGATCAAACCAGCAATCGCCTGCAGTGGGTGCGCCGGCAGCCCTGGTACCAGTATTAGGTGCCATCAGCTGGGGACTTGTCCACCTGTCCGCCTGCCACCTGCCACGTGTGCCGTCTTGTGTGTAACATACAATGGTTAACACTAATTTTAATGATTTCTATCTTAAATGTTAATCCCCCAATCTGTTCCCCCTGTGGAAGTGCAACTACCTAAGCCTGCGACTATTTATTGTGCTCATGTCCCCCCCTTCCCACTCCCCACTCCCCGATTCCACTCAGAGTTCGTTTCGATAATTGTAAAATTAATTATTAAGCGTGCAATAAAAAGGATGGAAGGATGCAAGGCCATGATGATGGATCATGAGCCGTCGATCAGCCAGGATAGATGTACGTACGTACGAGTAGTACATACAAGCAGCAGTCAGTCAGTCAGGTTAAAGCGAATACAATATTGTATATAGAATAAGTGACCAAGAGCAGGAGTTTTGAACATTAACACGCCTCTCAGACTTACCCATACCCTACCACACCCTCCGCCTACCACGCCCTCCCTTCGACTGTGGTCATAGAGTGTATTAACAGAAGCATTTATTATTCAACTCCCGCTCCCACTCACATTTTGTTCGTTATGTTCGGAATTTAACTCACTAAAACTGCGAATTATTTGCGAAAGCGAAACCTAACCCAAGCCACCCTGAATCTAGGCTCCCCCCTCCCCCCTTGTAATTTTAAAACCGATGTGTCCCTCCATGTGTGTCCATGTTCAAGATACTTATATAATTGAAATAAATCTGAATATCGAGTGTTAATTGGTGATTGTGATGCGAGATGTTGCTGGTGGCGTTGCTGTGTGCCGGCTATAAGCCAGTTTGTTGCGCATACTTTTTTTTACCAGTGTTGCCTCTTCTTGGGGTCATAAAAGTCATGCAACAAAGCTGGAAATAGCCAGAAAAATATTAATATCGCAAAAGCGATAGATTGAACGATAAAAAGCATTAAAGATGAGTCCAGCAGTTCAGCTTGTTGCGTATACTTTTTCTTTTACCAGTGTTGTCAACTCTTGGAGTCATAAAAGAGCTAAACTTACCTTTGCAACAAAGCTGGAAATAGCCAGAAAAAAGTTATTATAGCTAGGAAAAAACGATAGATTGAACGATAAAGCGCAATAACGATATATCCAGCATATAAAGTTGTTCTATTAAATGGCTAGCGGGAATTGCAATAATTTTTGATGTTGGCAATACAAAACATGTGCATAAAAAGGAGTGCAAGAAAATAGCTACATAACTAATACAATTGTAAGTATTAATATTAATAATTATAATTAATGAAAATGGATTCTATTGTCAAAACACACAACTTAACTGACTGTAAACGCGACCTCATTAATTGCCTCTAAGGAATCCCGATGAACTTTTTAAAATGTCAAAATGTTTTCCTCCTCGAAAACTGTATTTCGGATTGAGTACTAAACTTAATACAATAAATATAATGCTCTTTTCACTAGCGGAAAAAATACTATAAAGTATACCAATAAGCGTGGCATCGTTTAGGACGACAGTACATGAAGATCCCAGATATTTTTCTAAAGCTGAAATTACCCCAATTTTGTGCTTTTACGTATGTTCATATGTTCCACGAGCGGTGCAGTGAGTGTAGTCTGCCTTTGGGCTGCATGGAAAGTAGCACGAAGTCAGTTTCTTGCGCTTAGTAATGCATTAATTCGTATTTCTCTAGATTTTATTCAGAAAGTATTATCCTTTAGTTAATTTCGATTTTTAGCGTGAAATATAACAAATGCCAAATATATTCAAAACGCTCCTTTTGACATTTTTTTAATTGAGTTCAGCGTTCAACTCACAATTAGGCGGAAAAGGTCTGCATTATCGTTTAATTCAAACAATATTTAATTGGTAAACTAGTGTAAAGCCTCACTGCAACACATTTAGTTTTGGATGAAAACATGATATTTTTTTAGGACTTTCAGTTATATTTTATTCTTTAGCGTTCGTTCCCCTTTCAATTTCCTGTCTTAATAAATATTTTATTAATTTTTATAAAAAAGGGCGTTAAAACATGAAAGGATTAGTTGGAGTAATTAAGTAATAAATAACTATATATCATATTTTATACGTAAATATTAAAAAATTATGCCGATTTTCTGTAACATTTAATGTTGCTGATTTCTAGAGAGCAAAATATCACACATACGCCAACGTGCTTAAAGGACTTTTATGTGTAGCGGACGTCAAATTGTTTGTCTTTTGGGCATTGTATGTATCATATGTACATACATTTCATCTGGAGTCATTATCAAACACTCTATAGACACATCTGGCCAAGACCACGCCAAATTATTTGCGTAAGTTTTTCGACCTCTCATAAAATTTGAAAACTAACGAATTTTTTTAGGTTATATAATATGTACATTCTGATAAATCTATATTTATGACCAATTTAAGCGGCAAAGGCTTTGGAAGACATGAAACGATAATTTTCGGTAATACTGACGATGGAGTTTTCCGTTGTTTTTTTAATGTTTCTAGAGACATTTTATTGTAAGAATTTCTGAAAACAAAATTTACCAAGCGTTTCAAGATTACGCCATTTCTTGAAGCCTTTTCCCTTTCCATTTAAAGAATTTTGTAAGTCATTCAATTCTTAAATATATGCAAGAAGTTATTCAAAAACAATCAATCGAAGCTGCGTTGCAGATGTAAGACTTTATAATTAGTAATAAATATATTTTTTTAAACTATTTTATTTACAATCTGGCTATAAGCAAAACAACCATTCTACACAAATTTAAGCACAGCATTAAACATGTATTATAAATTGTATTTATATGTTTCACAATGCTATATCTTTTCAAAATATAAACAATTGGCAGGCATACATTCAACAATAATCAAGCACACCAAACAAGTAGCATTATACCTATGTACGATATGTATGTTTTTTTCTTATTATTTTCGCCAGAAGTGTACATATATGTATATGTACATAGTTTATGGGGTTGCCGGTGCTTTATTCACTGCGTTGTAAACCTCCCTTACTATAATTACCTAATCAGAAAACAAAAATTTACAACCAAATATTACACAATAAGTTTTGTTTTAATATATTTTGATATAAAAGAATTACATAGACCCACCACACTGCAAACATTTAAACAAAATAATTTCGCTGACCCCCATCCTCCCCCTAGGTGATTATGTAATATAATATATGGACAGCCCCCTAAAATTTGTGAATTACTCTGCAGGGGAATAAAGAAAATATAGCACGGCGTCAGTACGGCGTCTTTGTACGCTTTATATCTTCGATCCCTCTTCGACCACAACCGATCCTCTTAGGGTGCCACTTTTACTTGTTTGGGGCGGAGCTCCTGGGACTACCACATCAGGGGCTTGCTCTGGAACGGGAGCTGCCTCCGCAACTGGTTAGGTCTCCGGTCGCTGTGCTCCATTCTCAACAAGAACTTACGTCGGACTTGGGATTAACCCTCCCCAGTAGCCAGCTCAAGATCCGAATTATATTGCCAACCTGGCCTGAGCCCAAGAATGATGGCTCGATCGCATTCTCTTTAGACTTGGCTCTCAGTGGCATCTGTCGGCAGTGGCAATGGGTTCCTTGGTCTTCGTTTGAAAACCCGGCAGCTTCTTGAGCTTGTCCGGATGCGTGAGCCTTCTCATCTGCTTCTTGCGTTCCCTGCAGCTTTTGTTTAATGAACGTTTAGTCAGTTTTGCAAGGAAAATACAAATTTGGCATTTCCCCCGTATTTAAGTTTGGCGTTCAATTTTCATTTTAAAATTGGTTTATTTTATTATTCCCTTTCAGGGTATTTTAATTTGGACCTGAAGTTTGCGACGCAGGAAAGAAAGCATCTCCGTATCCCTATAAAGTACATACTGTATGTACATTCTTGATTTTTGATCAAAAGTCATATTTAAATTGCAGCTTTATATAATTCGGAACGGGTGAGATCGGAAAACTATATCTACATATAGCTATATAGACTAAACTAAACTATAGTTTCCAAGCTGACATAGGAACGATTTTTATATACTCTGAGATATGGTAATTGCTTAATGATTTCAGAATATCATGTTTAATTTTATTATAATCGTATCACTATTTCATAAAGCTGCCATAGAAACGATCAAACAACGAATAGGAGAATAATATTA
>JAEIIG010034245.1:0-71095 GCA_018904695.1 Drosophila parvula
GGCCGGCCGCACACAGTGCGTATGATTAATATTTAATTGCATTTAGCCAGAGTGCAAATCGCCCGGCTACACAGCGAGGAAATAATTTATATAAATAAATATAAATGGGTATAATTTACTTTATAGCATCTCTCCAAACTTCTGTATTTTTAAACTTTTAGTAGTAGTAGCTGCACTCTTGCTAGAAAAGAGTTTACGATATTTTCAATATATTGTGCAAAAGTTTAATCCATTTTAATCATCATATTTTCTTAAGTGCAATTACTTTTCGTTTGTTTCCATGGCGTATTAGAGCCTGCCATTTTCCAGTGACCAAAGCATACAAAATTAAATTAACATTTACACATAAATATTGGTCCTGCAGCGAAGGACTCATAAATTGCATTCGCTCTTGCTGGTCGCCCTGATGAATTACCCGCAAAAAGCCCCGGCCACCCGAAATCGAATCGAATCAGGCGACAGACAAGGCCATTAGCTATGAATAGCTCCGACTCCCACTCCTCCCCCTCTCAAACGGGTGACAAATAGACAAATAACGAAAACGAATCAAGAGCAGCTGCTCTGTGACGCAGATGAACGTCAGATGAATGAGCTTCTCTCTGCTGGTGAATGGAAAGCATTTGGAGACGAAGAAAGAACACACAAGCTGGTGTCTGGTGGCACTGGGTTTTCCCTGACGTTTATTTGATCGCCCGACGAGCAGCAGCTGTTGGTCGCGGGAAAGGTGAGAGTATAAAAGGGTTGTGGCGGCGACGACAAGGTATCACAGTTTGAGCTCCACAGTTCCAGACAGACCAAGCCAGAACCAAGCACCATGCGCTCCTTCATCTTCGTTGCCCTCTTTGCCCTGATCGTGGTGGCCGCCGCTCATGGCGGACGTCGTGGTGGCCAAGGCGGTCGTGGTCAGCAACAGGGAGGACCTCAGGGAGGACCTCAGGGAGGACCCCAGGGAGGACCCCAGGGAGGACCTCAGGGAGGACAAGGAGGACCTCAAGGAGGCCCAGGCGGCCCACAGGGTGGACCTGGTGGCCCATGGGGTCTGCCGCCAAATGGAACCCTGCCCTCCAACAGTACCACAACCACTACAACTACAACAACTACAACAACCACCACGGAAGCCAGCACCTCCACCGAAGCTGCCACCGAGGACTCCTCCTCCGCTTGAGAGATGTAACACAGCTCGAAGCCAATCTAAAATCCATTTTGGCTTGTTCTCCACCGCTCCCTGGATATTAATAAAAGTTTTTTTATTCCTGCAAGAAGTAAATCTTTCTCACATTTTCCCAGACACACAGTTTTTTTTTTTGCCCTTAGGTACAGGCAGAGAAAAGTGTTGTCACAAGTAATTGAAAAGTTTAAGGCAAAGACACGGTTTTCCTTGTCCTTGAGTTTACAAGCTAGTTTCCCTTACAATTTCTTGCCTAAAGGGGGACTCAATTTCTCTCAGTGATGAATGCAGGACGCCCGAGGCTAAATCAAGGGATTCGAAATCGAAATGTAACTTGTTCCAAGGCCGCTGTGGTGGCTGACAGGCCGGCGGCCATGAGAGCAATTCGCCCGTTTTGTGTGACAGCCGAAGGAGAAGGACGAGTGGCACACGTCCTGGAAATGATGCTCCTCCTCCGGCAAATCCCTGCTCGCCGTTGCAATTCTTTGAGCCGCATCTAAGGCTGTAGCTGTGTCAGCTCTGAATGGCATCCTGCTTCCTGCTCCCCCTTCTCCCAGCAATTTTGTCACTGAAAATAAAGGCCAGCTAAACACTTTATTTATGCAGTTTCCCATCGCCGTTTGTCTTGAAAGTTTTCGCATTAAACCAGCGCCAAACTATGTGCAACTGGAAATGAGTTTTCGCTGCCAAACAGTAGAGAAAACCCCGGGAAAAACCCTGTTTAAAATACGATACGGAGGAGAGAGGGTAACTGGCAACAGTTGGATCTCCAGGGACGACTCCACACATTCCCGACATTCTCCTGGGGCAGATTTGTAGCTGCTCCAACTTGGCTTATCCCCAAGGAGCAGGAAGTAGAAGTCCAGCAGGAGCCATTGCTATGGATTTCCGCTTCACTCTCTTTCGACTGACTTTAAGCGCCTTAACAGCCATCGATGCTGGGTTTTGGGCCTGGATTTGGGCCTTTAATATGTGAGGCAGAAATAGATCAAAAGTCAGGGAGCCAACACACATGACGAGGAGTTCGCCAAGGCACAAAGACCCAGACCCAGACCCAGACCCAGACGAACGAGGAGACCCGGACACGGACCCGTTGGTGGCACATTTTTATTGGTCATTAGTGCGAGCCTCTATCGGCATTCGTAAGCATTTACACATCGTTAAACTTTCATTTCCGGCAAATTAAGCGCATTTTATGTACCTTCTCTCAGTTCGCTTGCCCTCAGACTGGCCTCTGTCCTTCATCCTGCGTCCTGCGTCCGCCGTCTTTGTCCCTGTGCTCACTGGGTCACCACCCGATGGTCATTGGTCGTCGGTGTCAGCAGAATGACCACAACAAATGCACACAGAGAGAAAAGAAACGAGAGCTTAAAGTTCCTACTTTAAATAATTGCAGCAAAAATTGCCACTTTAAAATAAATGTGCGATAGAGGGAAACCTGTAGAGGTTATCCCATCTCTTCTGGATTCTTTCCATAAGTGATTAAGTAATTAATTTATTATTACGAATATATTCAGTAATAATTTCGTTCACTGGAGGGGAACCCGGGCTCAGCCTAGGCTCGTGCCCGGTCCTGAGCATATTTAATGGATGGACAAGCAAAGGGGCCCCGCCTCCGGGCGTGTCCCTTTCATTGTTTGTCTTTCAATCGAAAGTCAATAGCAAGGACTTCCCGCCATTCAGCGAGGGAGTATAAAAGCGTCTGTGGCTGGCAGCGCCAGGATCCTGCTGCTCCCAGTATGTCGTTCTGGGCAGTAAGTCGCGGCCTGACGCCGCCTTCGAAGGTGGTGCCCATGCTGAATCCGAATCAACGCCAGTTCCTCGAGGACGAGGTGCGCTACCGCGAAAAACTGAAGCTGATGGCCCGCGGCGACGCCATGGAGGAGGTGTATGTGCGCAAGCAGGAGACCGTGGACGATCCCCTGGAGCTGGACAAGCACGATTCGTTCTATCAGACCACCAAGAGCCTCCTGGTGCTGTTTCAGATCATGGGCGTGATGCCCATACATCGCAATCCGCCGGTAAAGGACCTGCCGCGCACTGGCTACTCGTGGACCTCCAAGCAGGTGATGTGGGCCGTCTTCATCTACACCTGCCAGACCACGATCGTGGTCCTGGTGCTCCGCGAGCGCGTAAAGAAGTTCGTGACCAGTCCGGACAAGCGCTTCGACGAGGCCATCTACAACGTGATCTTTATCAGCCTGCTCTTCACGAACTTTCTGCTCCCGGTGGCCAGCTGGCGGCACGGACCCCAGGTGGCCATCTTCAAGAACATGTGGACGAACTACCAGTACAAGTTCTTCAAGACCACCGGCTCACCGATTGTGTTCCCCAACCTGTATCCGCTCACCTGGACGCTGTGCGTCTTCTCCTGGCTGCTCAGCATCGGCATCAACCTCTCGCAGTACTTCCTGCAGCCGGACTTCCGGCTGTGGTACACCTTCGCCTACTACCCCATCATCGCCATGCTGAACTGCTTCTGCAGCCTCTGGTACATCAACTGCAATGCCTTCGGCACCGCCAGCCGGGCCCTCTCCGACGCCCTGCAGACCACAATCCGGGGCGAGAAGCCCGCCCAGAAGTTGACCGAGTACCGACACCTCTGGGTGGACCTCAGCCACATGATGCAGCAGCTGGGACGCGCCTACTCCAACATGTACGGCATGTACTGCCTGGTCATCTTCTTCACTACGATCATTGCCACCTACGGGAGCATCAGCGAGATCATCGACCACGGAGCCACCTACAAGGAGGTGGGACTCTTCGTCATCGTCTTCTACTGCATGGGCCTGCTGTACATCATCTGCAACGAGGCGCACTATGCCTCACGAAAGGTCGGACTCGACTTCCAGACCAAGCTGCTCAACATCAACCTCACGGCCGTAGATGCGGCCACCCAGAAGGAGGTGGAGATGCTGCTGGTGGCCATCAACAAGAATCCGCCCATCATGAACCTCGACGGCTATGCGAACATCAATCGGGAGCTCATCACCACCAATATCTCATTCATGGCCACGTACCTGGTGGTTCTGCTCCAGTTCAAGATCACCGAGCAGCGTCGGATTGGCCAGACACAGGCGTAGGGAGGACCTTGACAATGGGAGTCACTCGCTTTCAATGGGAGATTCTAGATCTAAAGAAAAGATTTTCAATAAATGTGGCATACTTTTGGTCTCTTTTGGAATTTTGATTGTAAAGAAAATATAATTTGGCAAGAGCTCAATACATCCAAACAATAATAAAAAGAAAATGCAGAACTAATGAAGAATCGAATCGAAGGATAGCCTTAATTATAATATCACAAAATAATAATTAAAAAAAAAAAAACAAGAAAGAAAAAAAGACAAGAAACAACCTACTATATCATATAGTTGCCATAGGAACGATCGGAAAAAATTGGCATATTCTGCAAGGGACTTTGTCGTATGGCGTTACGCATCTTGAAGCTTATACTGTCTTTGGTAGAACCCTTTTTAAAGGTAATTTTCCGATGCATTTTAAAGGGTTAATCCCAACTATAATATAAGATATTAACCAGAAAGTACCTAACTCCACGATGGCTTAGAATTTCCTGTGCCATAAATTACAAACTTTTTAAAATTCTATAAAAATTAAAAAAAATTAACAAAATTCTTCGTTTCCCAGCCGCCTATTCTCCGACGAAATGTGCCACCACCGGATAAGTCCGGACTACAGTGGCAACTGCTACCTGGGCCTGCACTTGAGCACCGAGCGCTTTCGCGCTCTTATCCTCGACTCCAAGCTAAAGGTAATCTATACTTCGAATGTGCGCTACGACGTGGACCTGCCGGAATTCCGCACCAAAAATGGCACCCAGACGGACGGCGGCCCCATGGAGTTCCTCTCCAACCCCGTGATGTGGGTGAAGGCGCTGGACATGCTGCTGAACTGCCTGGAGAGCCAGGGTGCGGACATGCACTCGATAGTCTCGATTGCGGCGGCTACCCAGCACCATGGCTGCGTCTTCTGGTCGGAGCTGGGTCTGCGCCGGCTGTGCAACCTGAAGCCCAGCTTCCGGCTCCACGAGCAGCTGACGAACAGCGCCTTCGAGCTGAGCCGCTCGCCCACGTGGCGCGACACCTCTACGGACAAGCAGGTTCGCGAGATGGAGCGCGTGGTCGGGAGCCCTGCCGAAATGTCGTACATCACTGGCTCCAGGACGTACGCCCGCTTCACGGGTCCGCAGATCCGGAAGGTGTTCACCCAGTGCCCGGAGCGCTACGAGCGCACGCCGCGAATCTCGCTGCTCAGCAGCTTCGTGTCCTCGCTGCTCATCGGCGGCCTGGCCGCCATAGACTACGCCGATGGCTCCGGGATGAACCTTCTCGATTTGCGCCAAAAGAAGTGGTCGCAGAAGTGCCTGGATGCCTGTGCTCCCGACCTGGCCAGGCGCCTGGGTAAGCCCACTGCTCCGTCCCAGCTCCAGGGACCCATCGCTGAATATTACGTGAAGCGGTGGAACTTCCGTCCAGACTGCATGGTGCTGACATCTACTGGGAGCAAGGGCGCCGAGCTGGCCGGGGTGCTGGTGGAGAAGGACTTTCTTGTGGTCTCACTGGGCGTCAGCGACGCGGTGGTGATGCCCCTCAACGAGGTTCCGCACCTGGACGAGGGTCACGTGATGCGCCACCCCACCCATCCGGATCAGTACATGGGCCTGCTATGCTTCCGGAACGGTTCGCTGGCCCGCACCATGGTCTGCAAAGCGCAGGCCATGGGCAACTGGCAGCAGTTCTACGCTATGCTGGAGGCAACGCCCAAGGGCAACGGTGGAAACGCGGCCATCCACTTCTACGACCGCGAAATCCTGCCCATAGCCAAGGGCGTCCTGCGCTGGAGTCCTTCCATGGACAACCGGACGCAGGAGTGCACTCGGGGCGTTCCCTCCTTCGAGACGCCGGAGATCGAGGTGCGAGCCCTGCTGGAGGGCCAGATTGTCCACCACTGTGCCATTTCCCGCGAGATGGGCTTTGGCGCGGAACCGGACACCAAGATAATTGTGGTGGGCGAGGACGCCAGCCACGCCCCCCTGCTGCAGATCGTGGCCGATGTCTTCAACGCATGCGTCTATACGCGAACGGGAGCGGAGGTCTGCCTCCTGGGCAGCGCCTTCCGGGCGCGCTATGCCTTCTACGAACATCGGGAGACCGCCTGCAGCTGCCGATCCTGTAAAAACAGTAACTACCAGGGGCCGAAGCTGAGCTTTGCCGAGTTCTTCCGCAACGTTCCCTCCGGCCTGAAACTGGCAGCGAAACCGGATCCAAACTGTGTGAAGATCTACGCCCCACTCTTCGGTCGCATCTCGCAGATGTGCCAGCTGCTGGGGGCCAAGGCCCTTAAGTTCAACGATGCGGATCAGGAACCGAGCGAGGATGCCTAGTGTGTGGTGTGTTTATTGAGATGGCTTCCTTTTGATTGTGGTTTATTCCTCCGCTAAAGTCAATAAAGTAACGTAAGTGGGTCAAGGTCTAAGTGTGGGTCTAAAAGTCAACATCCCAACCGGAGAGCTCGTCCGGCGGCTCGTTGGGATCGCAGGGGAAGCGGTCAAAGTACCGCACATCCGTGGCGTGGGCAATGGGTCGCACGAAGGGCGGGATCAACAGCTGACTGGTCAGGCCGTCCCAATCGAAGCCCAGGAACCATCTAAAAAAGAGAGAGTGAATCATATATAATATGTAGTTCTCGCATCAGGATAAAATATGTACATATATCGATCTTTAAGAAAATACTCACTTGTGCTTCTTGATATCCTGAATGCCGCCCGTCTGGTAACCCAGACGCTCCGAGGGCACATCCCGACAGAGGCGCTTGATGAGCTGGACGGCCCAGCGAGACATGTGCTTGGGAAAGGTGATCATGTCGATGCCCTTCAGGATGAGGTTGTACGTCTGCATGGGATCCGGGGCACTGAATGGGGGCCTGCAGGAAGGGATTACTTGTATAGTATTTCGTTTATTTTTCCTAAAACCAACACTTACGTTCCGTTGAGCAGCTCGTGGATGAGGATGCCCAAGGCCCAGTAGTCCACAGCCCGGTCGTGGCCCTTGTTTAGGATAATCTCCGGCGCCACGTACTCCGGCGTGCCGCAGAATGTCCACGTCTTGGCGCTGATTCCTATTTGCTTGGCGAAGCCAAAGTCCACGATCTTCACGTAGCCACGCTCGTCCAGCATCAGGTTCTCCGGCTTCAGGTCGCGATAGATGATGCCGCGGGCATGGAGGTACTCGAAGGCTTGCAACACACACCCGATGATGAACTGGGCTGCGTTGTCCTCGAAGGAGCCGCGGTCGCGTAGCATCGTCCAGATCTCGCCGCCCATGCACGCCTCGAGCAGCATGTAGACGTATTTCTCGTCCCGGAAAGTGCGGTACAGGCGGCAGATGAACGGCGACTGCGAGCTGAGCATGATGTGGCGCTCGCTGAAGATGTGCTCCTCCTGCTTGGTGTCCACAATGTGACGCTTCTTCAGGCACTTCAGGGCGAAGGTATCGATCCGGTTCTGATGGTGGGCCTTGACCAGCTCCACCCGGCCAAAGCCGCCAATGCCCAATGTGCTGACAACCTCGAGATCAGTGAGCTTGAGCTCGGGAAACTCCTGCTGCAGCTGCTCCTTGGGTTCCTCCCTGCCTGGGCTGTGCTGGGCCTGCTTCATGGCCAGCATGCGGCTCTCATCGCCATAGTCCTTCTCCTTCAGCTCGCAGAGGTCCCCGATGAGCCGCTTGAACGAGTCCCTGTCCAGGGTGAGGCACTCCACGCCCGGCGGCAGGGCGATGATGTTGGCCGTCCGCTTGTCCTCGTTAATCAGCGCCTGCTCGCCGAAGTAATCGCCGCGCGCCAGGGTCCGCAGTTCCGTCTCCTCGGTGGACGAAGGCGTCAGCTTCTGGGTCACCCGGACGTTGCCCTGCGAGATTAGGAAGAAGCTGTCGCCGGCGGTGCCCTGACGGATGATGTAGGTGCCGGCCGCATAGAACTCCAGCTCCAGGACATCCGCTATTTTGGCCAGCAGCTCCTCGCTAAGGTTCCTCAGCAGCGGCACCGAGCGTAGGAAGTTGACGCTGTTCTCGATCCGCTGCAGGCCCGTGCACATCATGATCTGCTGGAAGACACGCCGGTCCAGCACCCACACGCGTGCAGCCTCGCTGAGAACTCTTATGGACGCCGTCCTGGTGCAGTTGTATAGGATGGCCAGCTCCCCGAAGGCCTTGCCCGACCCCATCTTGTCCAGCACCTTGCCCTGCTGCATCACGGCGAACTCTCCGGCGGCGGAGACGTACAGGTGGGCGCCCACCTCGCCCTCGCGGATCACAAATTCGCCGGCGGCAATGCTCTTCGAGTACATGGAGTCAACCAGCTCGCGCACCTGCGAGGCATCGATGTTCTTGAGGAAGTCGTTGTCCATGATGGCGTCCTTGATCTGTTGCTTGTCACTGAAATGGGTCAGGGATTAGGCTAGATCTAAGATGGCTTAATCCTTAAGTAGAAGAAACCCACCTGAAATCCTTCTCGTACTTTGGAATGGGTATGCTGTAGGACTGCTGCATGGACTGCACGCAGCTCTCGGCGGAGACGCCCTGCTTCTTGATGGCCGCCGGCATTGCCTTGGGGCGCACCTCTGCTGCAGGCGCTGCCGCTGGAGGAGGAGCCGAACCCGAAGCAGCTTCTGTTGAGCAAGTAGATGTTCTCGCTGAGGAGGAAGAGGAGGCCCCTGCTCCCGCTGTGGGCAGCGGACTCAAAGAAAGCGCCTCCATGGCAAAGGCCGGACTGGAGGGCAGCACCATGCCGCAGGAGACACAAACATGGGGATCCCTGCCCTGCTCCTGCTCACCGCACTGCTCTGGCAGCGAGTAGAGCTTATTCTTGGACTGCTGCCGGGTCAGGTTCAGGTGGTTGGTGGTCTGCTGGAGCACGCTCTGTGGCAGAGAAGATTCAGAAAAGAAGAGTCAGAGATACAGCCGACAATTGGCCCGCGTCGCTTAATCAATTCCCCGCGCGATTCCCAATTGGAAGGCAATCAATCGTCGGGTCGTCGTCGCGTGACTCTACAGACGACACCATGCCGAGCGCGAGTCCAACTCAATTAGAGGAAGATGATGACCCACTGCGGTCTGACATTCACGTGCTTTCGCGATGACGATGGCATAGGGAGAAGATCCCAAGAAGAGGAGAATGCGAGGGTTCGCATTCATAACCGTATCAAGAGGGGAAAGTAAGCGATGCTCTTGAAAAATATACCAATTATTAATAAAAAGCGATCGTAGTCCAGCTATGCTGCTTTCTTATTTCTTAAATATTAACATTACTTCCTTAAACAGTGGATCTTTCATGTTATTCAGTTTGAAATATTGATTTCATACCCATTTTACTCGCAGTGTGGGCACTGCCCCGTCTTTCTTATCACAAATCCGCAAATAGAATGCAAACTTCTCCCATTTTTTGTTTGGCGTTGACCCAAAAAAACGGCATAGATAAAGGCCTAAACAAATCCAAGACTGCTTTCGAGGCGCCTCCCTAGTAAGTAGAGCTAGTCATATAGCCCGAGTTCCAATTCCACGACCGGCTCCACCTCCACCTTCCTTCGAGGGTAAACAGCGATAAGCCTAATGTCAGGGCGAGGTGTTACCACCTCTCGCCCCGTCTCTAGTATCCCCCAACCGGGCTTTGCTTGTTTTCCAAATTATTTGCATAGAAATTAGCATTTAAAAAAAAAAAAACAACACTCTTAGTATTTCGTTTCTTTTCGCTCTTTTTGGGGATCTCTGGGATCTGTTTTTCGAGATGCGCGCGTGCTATCTATGTATCTCAGTTGGCACACAAAGCCACAAAGGAATGGGGGCCAGGGGCGGAGGAAAGGTATCAACTGCCCTGAGGTGGAGGTGATCCGGCAATTAGCGAAGCACAGTTGCCGGAATGAGTGACGAAGAGTCTTTACATCTTTTGTAAAGACAAATCTCAAATATGGATAAAATCTCCACAAAGACAAAGGTTACGAGAGCTCTGAAGATCTCTCAATGTCAGTCCACATTTACGTAGGTCTCTCTAGGTCTCTCGAAGTCTACCTAGATATCTCTATGTCTTTCTAGATCTCTGTAGATATTTTGAAATCTTTAGATCCCCTGATCTCTCTCTCTCTCTAAGTCTCTAAATATTCCTCTGCTAACAAATCAATCTATTAAAATCCGCTTTATAACCTTTTTATAGTAGAGATTTCAAAGCTTCTTCCGTTTATTATGATTTTTACCCCTTCGTGATAATGGAAACCAGGGCTTATATGATTTATGTGATCTAGAAATCATTATCTAAACAGAAAGCAGACCTTCCTCGCTAGAAAACCGCAGCTTTATCGCTTTACAGCCCCCCAATTAATGGGATAATTGAAATTAAATGATTTTTCGGCTACCGAAATGCCGTCTCACTTCGTGTAAAGTATCTCTCAGTCGCGAGACACGCTCGCTCTCCACTCTGCCGTCTCCCATCTCCCCATCTCTGCCGTCTGGCGGGGCTATAAAACCGACTACGAGATCTCGCCTAGAAGTGCTAATCACTTGGCTCAATAAATCTGCCTTACAATTTAAATACAAGTCGCTGGGGAGGTAGAGGGAGGCAGATCCAAGTACGAATGCCTGGGTCGGAGCAGAGCAGAGCGTTAGATAGATACGGATATCTCACAGATACAGATACCGCGGCAAGGGCACGGGTTAGCCCCGCTTCTGGGTGGGAATGGTTATACCTAGGGTTTCTGCGGGGTGTATCTGATATCTAGGCAGCGTCTGAGATAAGAATATTGGGGAGCGGCGGCTGGCGGCTGGCGGCTGGCGGCGAGCGGCATGTCTATGTTTGCAGATACTTTTGTATCTCTGCGATACACAAAGCGAATTCGAAATTAGTCCGAAAAAATATATAGACCCAGCAGACAGAGCGTTCCAGCAGCGTTGTGGTGGCTCCTGCTTATCATCCAAGGGGTTCGGCAAACAACACTGCCCCCGCTCGCTGCCAGAGCAAACAAGCGATGCAATAGACAGCGATGGATGGGCCACCCCCAACCTCGCAGGGTTTCCCCCATCTAGCTGGATCGGATGAGTGGGGGGATGGGAGTGGGGATGGGTAGACTTGTAACCTCACCTTCAGCTTGTGTATCTCCCTGTGCAGCTTGACCAGCTCACTTTCCCGGCTGCGCACCATCTCCTTGAGTGAGAGGACATCTCTGGTCAGATTGCTGACAATCGCCTCCCGTTCCCTGTCGCTCATCAGTGCCTTGGCCATGCTTAGGTCGTACTTCTTCCTCTGCTTAGGGGATCTGTTAAGTGAGCCTTGTCCCAGCTCGGGTTATATTCCATTCAGACGCTGCTTTTCCGCTGCGATTCGCTGGCGGTGGGGTTGCGCGCGCGGTTCGTTAGCGACTGCCGCCGATCGCCGAAGCCTATGCGGCGTATGCGTGATTTATCAGAGAGCGGCGGCGTGAGCTACTCTGCCTAAGAGCAGGCCATATCAGTGGCCAAAGAGAGCGATCAGCTCAGAGAGAGAGAGAGAGTGAGAGAGCTGGAGAAGCCCGCAAATTTAATTTGGCTTTACGGCAGCCGCTGCCGCCGTCGCTGCCAAGCTGAAAGCGAAACCCAAAACAAAACCCAAGCCACAAAAGCCGGGGCGTAATTTGATGATGACAGCTACGACGACATTCAGGCGGACAGGGGCGGGTGTAGGGCGTTAGAAGGCGGTGAAAAAAGGGCGGAGGATGAGGAGGAGGAGGAGCAGCAGCAGCAGCAACAGCAGCAGCAGGAAGTGGAGGGCAAGGGCAGCTGCTCAGGCAAAGCATAAAAATGAAAATGAAAATGCGAAAAGCAAAATGACGGCCAGCAGATATGAAAACGAAAGCTAACCGAATCAGCGAACAGAGGCGACAGGATATAATGGCCAGGATGCGGTCAACCAGGATGCACAGGGGAGAGGATAGCGTGGAGGCAGCACCGCTGTCCTGGACAAGGTTGAAGCCATCAACCACAGGGCAAGTTCTATAACTATTCAGATTAATTTCATTTTCAGCTTTAAAAATCTTTAATATTCAAAAATATTTTAAGAAATAATACAAATACGAGTATATGTAACTATAAATAGGCTACATCTCGCTTGCATTCTTGGAAACTTGCATAAACTTTGTAAATGAAATAAATAAATCAAGACAATGTTTACCAAAATTAAATATATATTCTAAAATATGTTAGGAATATTAGGATATTATTTAAAGAACTAATATTAAGTTTTAATGAAATCCGTTTGATCTGTATAGCTTGAAAAACCATACAAAAGTATAAAAACCAAAGGGAATCATTTAATTATAATTGGAAAAGGGCTACAACTCGGATTTCCTTCAATGATAACTCGTAAATTAAAAACTAAAATTGAAAGAATATTAAAAATACAAACTATAATAGATTATCTATATCTTTTTTAAGAAAGATATAGAAAAAGAACCTTTCGATTTTGTATAATTTTTGTAAAATATAGTTTCTTCTTTACGGAGATTCTTCAGAATTCTTTAAAAATAAGAACAACTTTCTTAATTTCTTTGCTTACAAAGTGGCAAATATTTTCACAAAATATTTTATTCAATTGTGTAAAGGAAAGGAAACCTTTGATATAATTTAAATTAATCTTATTCAAATTACTCTTCTGCAAAGATGGTCTTCTGAATTCGAATTCCCTTAGCTAAGTTCCCGTTTTTATTTAATATTTGAGAGAACTGAGTCATCATTCCCAGTTGATTCTCCTCCCAAAAAGCCCTCATATCACTCATAAAATAAACAACGCTAAATCCCAAATAATCCCCATGAAAATCTCTGATAAAATCTCTCCGAGGAGTCTCCCCCTCACTTGCAAGTGCTTAAAGTTTGAAATATAATTTTATTCCTTCAATTTAAGTTGCGGGAAACCGCTGCGAGTTGCGGGCAGAGGAGTCCCGCTGTAGTTCCGCCTTCGTGGCAGCGGAATAAAACTGCTTCACAGCCATAATAGAATTATAGTGGCCGAAACTATGGAGCAGGGAACAGTGCCCCAGCACAGCTTTAACTCTGCGAAAGCGAGGTATTGTATATTTTCGGTGGCGTTTTTTTTTTTCGTTGGCTGCTGGAAGCGAGGCCACGGATTTCGCTGGCATTCAGTGGCTTCACTGGCTGCTGCTGCTGCTGGCGGTGGGCCACATTTAATGGAGACTCGCATCGCATTCCGGCACTGAGACAGTGATATATCTCGAGCGGGGAGAGAGCGACGTGACAGCCGGCGGGTAGAAGTCGCAGCCCAGACAAAAGCAGAGCAAGAAAAGGCACTGGAGGGAGAGCAATCCAAGCCACAGACACAGAACAGAAGGATTAGCCGGAGCTCAAAGGTACAGGCGTCACAGCAACACACGCGGCGTATGCGCAATGATGCAGCAAATGATCTATTAAAGCATTGGCTGACAGAAGGAGCCCCGGGAGGGAGCAGGGGGTCAGGATGGAGCCTGAAGTAAGCCAGAGCCAAGATAAATTAATGCTCAGCCCCGGAGTGACTGCCAGCTCGTCACTCACCTCTGCCAGGTGGTGAGGAGGAGGAGGAGGGCCCGGTATGAGCCGCTGAACTGCTCAAAACTTTGACATGCTGCGGTAATTATCTGCAGGGGCTGCTCTCCCTCAGCCACCCCAAGATTGACCCCCATGGCTGGAATGGAAACTTAACGTCAATCCCGCAGAGCCGGCTAATTAATGGACGCTAATTCCTGATGGTTGCCTACCAAGAGGCAGGGGAACTCTGGGGATTCCCCGCCACGGAGAGGGGGAGTAGGAACAAGGAGGAGGAGCTTATCATAAAAGTTTTTGTCGCGCATTTAAAAACAGAAGTCGAGAGCTGGGAGCTGGGAGCTGCGACAAACAACAACAGTTTGCAAATAAAGCTTAAAGTCAGGGTGCAGGAATCGTTGAAATGAAACTATTTCCCGGGATTTTCCTGACAAACAGAGCCAAGTCAAGAGCAGAGTAATAGATAACTGGAAAACATTTCAAATTTAAGCTATGCTTTGGAGAATTCATTAAAGTCTTTTTCCGTAATAGTTGACTAAAAAGTTTAATTGCAAACTAATTGATTACAGCTGCCGAAAGTGCCGGATAGCAGTTCCAATTCGTGAAGGAATAAATTAACTATTTCCTTACTCTCCCCTCTCCCTGTACATGTCCTTGCCGGATTAGCAACAGGATGAGCATTTCCAGGCAAAGACCATGGCCAATCAATGCGAGGATTTGTTTCGCCCACCAATATTTGCATAATGGATAAGATATCGCATGTCACAGATTCCGCAGATCCGTGATTGCCGAGTTGTTGGCCGGATTCGCTTCTGCATTCCTCCTCCTGTCACTCAAAGGAGCAGCCGGAACTGTCACGCAGCCAGAGGAAGGCACAGGCAGAGAAAAAAGAAACACATCAGCAGCAAACTGGTCATCAATTCTCGGCATTTACCTTATCTGTGACTCTGGTTTTTCTCTCTGTGTGAGCTAGTGGGAGAAAGTCGGGGAAAAAGTCAAGAGGAAAATGCGATTGACGCGCACAAAAGGCACGGGGACAAATCAAGTAGCAATCTGTGGTTATGAGCGGGTTCCCATAAACATTTCCAGCCCGAATACCGAATACCGAATCCCGAACCCCTACTATCCCTATGCAGATCGTATGTAAATGTGGGGCTTAAGCAGGCTTTTTTTTCCCCGGGAATACCATCAACGTGTCAACGCAACCAGAGGGAGTAGATGGAGTGGGAGGAGTGGTAGGAGTGGGAGGAGCAGGCAACTAGGACAGCACACAACAAGAGGTGACAATGGCACACCCGGCCCCAGATAAGCGAAACCAATTTTTTACATTATTTTATTCCATTTTGACCATTGGTGGGGGCGACAGAGAGAGAGGCCAAGGTCGGGCAGGGAAGGACTCCTCTGTAAGCCGACTCACCCTGGGGATTGCTGCCATATCTTATCGCCTTATCATCAACACAACATAACACTCGTTCGTGTAGTTATTCAATTAAAATCGGAGAGCCCACTCCATCCAGGCAGCTCCACTGGCGGAAAGGCCAAAGTGTACGCTGGGGATTAATTCGGGGCACTGCGGACCACCAGGTGGATGGGTGGTTGCCAGATCCTTGTAGCTGCTCTCGCACTCGCAGCCATTATCTTTGGCTTTGGGTCGGGGACTTGACCCCAGCCACAGCTCCATCCACCTGCCAGGCCAGGCAGCCATTCATCCCGGGCTTTTGTTGTTGTTCTTCGCCTTCGCTCACATTCGCATTCGTATCTCAGTTATTGCCTTTGTGGCTGCTCCTTAAATCGAAGGGCTCAAGGAGCATTTTCGGCTACCCCAAAAGGGCTAATATTATTAGCTAATAGAGTGATGTTTTTGTTGGGAAATAACCAACAACTTAGCTGTGATTTGCCCTTGAAAAAAGATTAGTTATATTCATAGGTAACTCGCAGGTCGACTCTCTGGTCTTTCAAGCCTCTTTTTGCCTCGTCCTTTGCTCGTTTTTTGTGCCTGCTTTATCCCCGGCAAGATAAATGTAACATGTTTGCTTTGCTGCAAAAAAAAAAAAAAAACATGGAAGAAATCCCTGCCCCATCCCCACCCATTACGCCTCCAAGAATAATAAACCATCAGCGGACAATGCATCATGTGGTGGGCAGTATCCATTGGCCATTGGGTCAGGTGGCCACCGGATAATTCCAGGGGCAGAGCCCGCCATGTAACGGCTAATTCCCTGATTCTGATTCTGATTTTCCGCCTGCTGGTAATGGTGATCTCGTGTAGGCGCTTCTCTGTCCCGGATATATCACATATCCAGAGTCAAGGAGCTTAAAAAAGGAATGAAAAGTTCCATTACTTGCGCTGAAAACTTTTTCACTTTGCGTAGTTCTTCGGGGGTCTCGCATAATGGCAAGTGCTGCAAGAAAATGTTTTCCCAAGATGCAATCTCGCACAGGCACGCCTCTCCCGGATTGCTTTCTCCTCCCTGGCCGGACTACCCCCATCCTGCTATCCTGCTGGAAGGACTCACACTTCTTATGCATAGTTGGCGTGCCTTCTTGGCCCTTTTTTCCTTCATCCGTCGTGTGTCCGAAAACGGAAAGAGCACCGAAATTTGTTGCAGATAAATTTAGATTTTCCAACTGGTTTAAGGAGGCAATAACGGAAGAGACTTGAAGAAAATAAGAAGTCTTTTAGATGATAAATATTCTATTTTTTATATTTACAAAACATCTTAAAAGACATTGCCTAAAAGTCACTTTAGAAAATTACCAAAAATGATTAAAACTGCCGCAAGAAACGTCAAAAAACTGACTTAAATAAGTCAAAAGCTTAAAAAACACCTTCTAAAAAAAATCTCAAAATCACAGAAAAACTTGGTAAAACTCTGATTACAAACCGTTCTTAAACTTCTTGAAAAGCACTACCAAAAGCCAACATAAGTCAGTCCCTAAGATCTTTTAAAATCATCACAAAAAGCTTCTTAAGAAACTCCTCACATATTTAAGGAAATATACATATGTAAATTCAAGAAAAATAATAAATGCTGAATGACTTACACTCTTACCTATTTAGGGATTTATTAAATTCATTAAAAATATCATTAATTAAAATCAGTTACAAATCTTGTTCATGTTTCCCCTTCTTTTGTCTCAGTGTACTGGGCAGTGCGGAAAATGGCCAAGTTCGGGATGCTGATGGCTGTGCCGGTGCGTGTTTGTGAAGTTTTGCAAATTGCGAGAGCACACACACACTCCCGCACACACGCTTCCGCACACACACCCTCCCACACACACACTCGTCGTCGTCAGTGGACAATGATAGATTAGCCCTCCGCCCGCCTCCACTCTTTCGGCCTTTTTTCGTTTGGCCTCTCCTCGCATGCGCTCCTATGCTCGAGAAAACTTCAATTGGCAGTGCCAACATTTCTTACAACAAAATTAAACTGTAATTGAAAAAGTCAATTAAAAAGTTTCGCATTTTGTTCTCAATGAGAGAGTCAGACATTCCTATCTCCCATCTCCGCTCTCCAATGCATCCCGCTAAAAAAAAAAAAGGATGTTTGACGCAGAAGGACTTGCCGCCTGCGGGCATGCAACGGAATATAATGAAGAGGCATGGGGCAAGGGAAAACTTTACAACCTTCTCCCAGCGCCGCCGCCATTTGATCCTTTCTTTCTAACAATCCCACGGACCTGCGGATTGAGACTTTGCCAGGACAGCCAAGTGTCAATTAGCGTGCAGCTCCGTTCAAAACGGGCTTTTGAAGGAAATCAAGGGAGCACTTTTTACTGGAAAACTAGAAAAGGACACACGCAAGTAAACTTTAAAAACAATTAAAATACCATCGAAATATTTATTTCTGGGTCTTAATCATGTCCAGCTGTATTTCTCGAACTAATTTCAGACAAATTAATCCAAAAATAGATCTCAGCCGTAAACAGCCGTATCTATGTACGCCCCGTGGCTCCCATTAATATTTATAATTTATTTCTATAAATAAACCATCAGTAAATAGCGAAATTAAAATTATCTTTATTTACGCTCATCACTTTTATCAGGCAAAATAAAAGTTGTATTTATAGACAGCAAGAGTTGGGTCGCTCGTTCTTATCTCGATTGTAACTAAATAATTATTCTCTCACAGAATAATGTACCTCCTAAAAACATAAGCTTAGAGGAAATTAATTATATTACAAAGAGTAAATTATAACAGCTAATAACATTATAAAAAGTAAATATATGATATCTTTTTTGGGGGAGAATATATATAAAAAAAAAGAGAAAAAAAAGGTAAAATTGAAGCCCTCTAAAGTCCGTTGTAAATTAAGCACGTTCACTGGCATTTTAGAGCGGACAAAGATGGATCTATTCAGGCCGGAAGTGTGTTTCGTGTTCCGTATTCCACGCTTTGAACAACATTTATTTAAAAATGCAACAAGCAACGTCGAGCATTTTTTTGTTGCTAGTTTTTTCTGCTTCTCCGTGTTTTTTTTTTCGGACTCAAATCGATAGAAGGAAAACAAAAAAGACAAAACAAAAAAGGGTGGCGAACTGGCAGCCAAAAATGCCAAACAAATTGATTGGAATCGAAAACGAAGCGCAAACGAAAACGATTCGAATGATTGACTGGCTGGCTGAATGACTGACTGACTGCCTGACTGATGGATCGACGGACAGCCGGATGGCTGGACGGACAAAATATGATGGCTTATGGCGTTGCTGGAGAGCTGGTGAAACGTAACCAAGGGAACGTGGACGTGGACGTAGGACGTGGACGTGGACGTGGTCGGGGCCAGGCTCTGATTGCCAAGCGGAGGCGAGCTCACCTTTGATTCGTTTGAAAGGGCCCCGCAAAAACATTTTAGCCCGGAATTTAATTTGATTGCCGGTCTCATGACTGACTGACTGAATGAATAAAGGCGGATGGTCGACTGCCATTTGTGCTGCCTTTTTTGATGAATGCAATTACGCAACGCCGAGCGACTGCAATGCAAATTTGTGCCGAGGACTTTCCGTCGATTGTTGCTCCACGTTGGTGTTTGTGTTTGTGCCCATTGTTGTCCTCCCTGCTCAGTCATCGAAAATGCATTTGGCATTATTTGCCGGCCGCTGCCCCTAGGAGACATCCGCATATGCATCCTCATCCTCAGCCTCATCCTCATCCCAAATCCATTCAAATCGAATCGAGAAGTAGAATCGCGCTGAAATCGCATCGAATTGAATGTACTGCAAGTGCATCTCTCTTCTCCGCTGCTCTCTGCCTGCCCGGCAGCACTTCCTGTGCACTGAAAACAAATAAACCAGAACAAGGGCTCAGCTTTTACAGGACTTAGTGGATATGGTACACAACTTGCTTAAAATTCCACCTCGCATTCATTCGGCACCTGAAGCAAAGACGGACTGGGAGGAAAGTATCCCTTCTAGTTTCAAGTTCCATCTTTGTTTATAACTCAAATCAGATATCTTTTCGCGCCGTGTAACCGCCACAATGGCCATGGAGGCGACGGAGGCGGCGAAGGATACCAAACCCGCAGCTCACAATGCAACTCATGGCTTCGACGAATCGGCGAACTCGACGTGTTTATTCACTGCATTTCCTGTTGATATTCAACAAATGTCAGCGCAGCTCCTACCCGCTCGCGGCTCCTGCCCCTTTTCCCGTTCCCTTGAATGTCCCTGAATTTCTGAAGGAAACAGGAAACGCATTTGCAGCGCTTTGGCAGCACAGTTTGCCGAAGGAAGTGGAAGTGAGTAGGAAGAGCTGGGAACTGGGAGCCGGGAGCCAGGAGCCCGGAGCCTCGAGCTGTGCATTGATTTTTGCACTTACTGTTGCCAATTGAATGCTGGTCCACCCACAACACTTTCCCGGGACTTCAAGGATACCTTAAATATTTTTAAAATGTATCCAGCTTTAACAGAGGAAAATATTTCTCTATTTAGTTAGTGATTAAATCTTGAATATAATTGAACTTATCTGGTTTCTGCTTCCATGTGGAAACCTCGAGACCCTGGTTTAATAATTGCGTCGAGTCTGCAGCCAAGCCAGCAGATCCTTCCTGCTTTTTCCTACTTCCTCTCTGCTTGGCAGCCCCTAGGCCAGTTCCGTTTGAGTGCGAATTTAATTTTCATAAATATTTCCCCTTCCTTCGAGTCCAGTTTTAAGCTGTAGCTTGAAATTTGTGCAGTTCTGGCAGCGCCATCAGCGAGAGGATGTCAGGACGATGTCCTCGTCATCGCCTCGCTCTGTGGTTCCTTTGGCTTTCGCCACAAAACATGGAACGTCCTCCTGGCAGTAGAGAGCAGGTCGGCAGGAGGACTGGTTACCAGCCAGAGTGAGGAGCAGCAGTTCAAGTGAAACATAAAAAATGTCAACTAAAAAATGTTTTATGCATGGACAAACCACAACAAAGCGCGTAAATGTCATTTCCTTTTCGACTAAAAGGATACTTTGAAATTGAAATTGTGGTATTTTTCACACACACAGAGTCACAAGCGCCAGGGGTTAGGACCTGCCTGCAGGCTGCAGCTGTTCCTCCCAGCCAACGATACCGCTACCTTTCTCGATCCTGCTCCAGCTCCTTTGAAATTGTGTTTTTCTATCGACTTTCTGTTGCCGTTTTTGTTGCTCATCTGCATTGTGCGGCGGCAATCGAGCGATTTGAGTGGCAGCCCTCATGCCCCTCTATGGGGCCTGGAGTCCAGAGGAGAGTGCCACCAGTGGCACAAGTGGCTAGCTCAAAAAATGCTCAACAAATCCGATATTTTTGATATGACATTGAGGCAGATATTTTTCATATCGGATGCACATCACTAATGCTGATAAAGGAGCAGAGTCCTCCTCCTCAAATGGCACAATGTGGCTTGATCTTGATCCAGTTTAGAGCCTTCAGAAACCTCCTCAGCGTTCTCCTTGAAAAACTATATTAATTAATATGAAGGCTACAACTTTTCTTTCCCTGTGTAGGCACATCAGTATTCAGCAATGGGGTTAATGGAGGCAGGAGGCAGGGGCGTTGACACTGCCATTGATGTGGCAAAAGGACAAAACGACCAATGGCCAATGGCCAATGTGCAATATTGTGCAAATAGCATACTTTGCGGCTAATTACTCCTGACAAATAGGCCAAAGGGGGTAGGGAAAGGACGAAACGACTGACCATCTCAGCCCTTTAAGGGGATCTCTGCGGCGGCGGAACATCGGGCTTTTATGGCACACTTACACGGTCCGGCGGAAGGGGCTTTCAATTAGGAAGAAGCTTACGTGACACTGAGGCCAGAAGGTACTCTCCTGGAATCGCACTCATGTCTCGAGTAGAGCTGAGACAGAGACTACAACAAGTTGGAGTCTTTCTGCGTTTCTTGTAGTGCTTAATTTAAGATTAAAAATGATTCAAAGCCTGTATTTCATTTACTCACAAAGAGTAAATAAAATTAAATTAAATTAAATTAAATTAAATTAAAATTATGAGCAACTGTTACCAAGGAATAGGCACTGTAAACCGCTAGACCAAGGGATGCAGGAGGTACTGACAAGAACCACTGGCAGCACGAGCAACTAAACAACAGAATTGAGTGCCAACGAAGGCGAAGGGGGAAATGGAAGCGAATGCATTTTCCAACTGGCTGCCTACTCAATGGGAAGACAGGGGAAACGGGTGTATAGATGGGTAATGCCACAGGCTGACTCTCACGCATCCTTCCACCCAATTCACTCGCAAGACCCGGCCAATTATCGGCATTTTGCATTCGAAATTTGGAAATTTGTGGCCAAGACAGAGGCAGAGCCAGAGACCGGCCCCATGAATTATAATGCCGATAAACTTTCGAGCGACAGAATTGTTGAGTTTGGATTGGGGTTTGGCACTTTGAATCCAGCTTCCTTCTGCTCTGCTGAAATATTCATTCGTGTGGCGAGAATTATGCCGACAAAATCCTAAAAAGAAAAGTGCAAATATGCAAGCAAATCCAAGGACAATTGAAAAGCTACTATGCATTCATTGTATGGATTTCCAAGCACTTCAAAAAATATTAATAATCCGCATTTAATTTTAGTCTTCAATAGTTCTCATAAATGATTTCTTTTTAGCAATTATCTAAGCAGTGAGAAAAATACGCACAATATTAAAAATCGCAGAATAGACCGGACAAAATATGATTTGAACAAACCAAAAGATCCAAGTCAGTATTAAGGCAAGAGTCGAGATAAATTCAGATAGAATGAAAAATAATCCGTGAAGTAGAAGGTACAGTATAAAAATAATGATAGCAATTCCCTTACTGATAGCATCCAAAATGGTGTGAACACATTTTAGAACATCAAACACCATCAAGATAAAGAACTCTAGTCGATGATTAGGATCTTTGACGGTGTTGGGATTATCCGTCTCAGCTTCAGAGCAGTCGAAGTACTCCACCTTCCGACAGTTCTTGTAGGGCTCCAGACGGGCATCTTCGTATATATTAGAGTCCTTGGCGGTGCTGGAATGATCCCTCTCAGCTTCAGAGCAGTCGAAGTACTCCACCTTCCGACAGTTCTTCATTTGTAGTGGTTCCTGGCCATAAGAACTCTCAAAACAGATCGGATAGAGGATCATATGCCATCACTTACCGCCAAAATGAAACCGAAATTTAGGAATAACACCGCCAGAAGACACACTTCTCGATACATGATTAAATGGCTTTTATTCTTCCGTTGCTCTTGCTCAGTGTTCCGTTTTCGACAGCCAACTAAAGTCTGATTCGCATGTTCTGTATCTTGGAGTCTTAAATATATGTCGGGACTTCACACTATATCATGAAGCGGAATCAGCAATCTTATCTATTGCTTATCAGTGATAACATACTAGAAGTCAAAATTCTGCAACAGCTTATCTTAGACAATGGCTTTGATTAGATTTGACAACAATTGAAAATGTGACAATAAGTAGGCTATAAAATATATAAGCAACTTGTGGCATACTTTTGCGCGGCTATTTTAATCTATGGCTGACCGAATATATCGACAATTTATCGATATTCTAACGTTGCGATTTATGCAATTCTTACAATTCGGTTTCTTTTTGATAATGTTTATATTTTAAGGTTAAATTTAATATTTAAAATTTCGACATATTAAAGTTTACGATATTTTCGATATGATGTTGAACGCAAAATATTATTATTGGAGTTTTCCTCTCGATATACATCTCTAAGCCCCTAGGAAAGCAATCAAATTAAACAGAAGATAATGTAGGTCAATTCTCCTTGAAGACTGCAGTTGAACTTGCAGTTGTTGGGGTAGTGAGGGATATTTTTGTGGTGGTGATGTGCCTACAAATTGTTTCTTTCTGTGCACTTGCAGTTGGTGGGGTCGTGAGGGATATTCCTGTAGTGATGATGTGGCTTTAAATTGGTCAGACCGCGGCCCGCACACACAGCGACACAAATCAGCCATTCGCCGCAGGCTGCGCGCCAAGAAGAAAGCGAAGAAGACAACAGCGGGCTGAAAAGCGGAAAAGCGTGGCGTGCGCGGAAAACTTTTACGAGGGCCGCAATGAGCGCCGAAAAGTTTGCTTTACGACAATTATGGTAAGAGCGGGAGGATGAGGTATGCCGCGGACAACGACGACAAAGTTCAATTACGGTCAACACAAATTGTTTCGCAATTTGAAAACACATTTTCATAGTTTTTCCCTTAGCTTCAGGGTAATGAGGGACTGCTGCACTCACCCAAACTTCCTCCTACCGACTACGCCCCTGCTGAGGGCCCGCTTGAGGCCGCCAAGTATGCAATGAAAGAGCACGCACAAAGATTTTAATCGTGATTTGCGCATATTGCGTAAAATTGAATTTTCAAGTAACCGAAAAGTTGCCTCCAGTAAGTGGGCGGAATTGAGGGCGTGGCGACAGGCCAAGAGATTTCTCAATTCGAGTGAAAGTGTGCGTGTGATGACAGCGTGATTTTGTCAATTGAGAAATTAATAGAACAAGAAGGTGTTTTGTTCAGTTCTATTTCATTAAAATCTCCCAAGCTTTGCCTGCAATTTACTAGCAAAGCAGCAGCAGCAACAGCGTATAAGTTTCAGTCAGTAGCGAACGAGAGAGTTTACTCTTGTCTTCACTCTAAGAGAGCTTGGCATTTTTTTTTTTAATTGAGTAATCACAACTTAACTAGTTCTGATACGGAAAATACCTCTTTTAAGTATATTTTCGTTTATTATTGGGAGCGGAATCGAATGAGTATGCGGGCCGAGCCAAATGTACGAGCTCTTCTTTACCAGGGCTTGGTTTAATTCATTTATTTTCCACAAGTTTTATGTCCCACATCTGCCTCTCTCAGCTTAATCCTCGCTGCCCTTAGTTGTCGTGATGAGCCTGACCACAAATCACGATTCCATCTCCTTCTGAGTTGTCGGCAAACCAGCAATGACAGTTGCAGTTGGTCAACCACTCAGGGCTGTGATGTGTGTGTTTACATGTTTTGCCAGCTGGCATATTCGAATCCCCGAGTCCTGCATCCGCTTAAGGCTTAATTGTGGCCAGACAGCCAAAGGGGGGTATGCCAGGCAGCTCGAAGGAGCAGCCAGGCAGAAGGCAAGTGACAGGCGAACAGGCGAGCTTACATCACTAAGATGTGCTGGCGTGCTGTAGAGCAATCCTTTGCAGAAAGGAGGGAATGCAACCGTTGCTTTCGCCGTTGTTCTGCCATTATTATTATTATTTTTTTTTTTGGCTGAAACACGTTTTTAATTTCATTCGAAATTCATGAGCTGCAGTTTCTAGCTCTCGAAAGGAGGATGTCCGCAGAACCTTCTTCTTGATGCTGCAGTTGGAATCGCGTCGAGACGCCGAGCAGGCAAATAGCTTTATTCCGGTCTGGCGCAAAATTCAATTTGCCGCGGAGCTCCTTAAATATGCGGCGCGTCTTAGGCATTGTTTGCCGTCTCTTCCCTGCCTTCCTACTCCACTCCAGGTGGAGAGCTGCTAAGCGGATTTCGAGCTGCGTTTCTGGTCCTGTTTCCTGGCCAACTCCCTGTACCCGGCAAAGGCCGTTTTAATTTAATATTCATAAGCAGCAGTTAATGAAAAGCACTTGAAGCCATCGAGGAGCGAAAAGGTGAGGGGAGACGGAGACGGAGACGGAGACTGGTGGGGCGGCAGGACATGTGTGGCAAGCTTATATGTAGGACAGGAGAGGAGATGGGGGCAGTAATATCATGCGATATTGCGTTGTTATAATAAAATGTCAAATATGTTTGACGCAATTTAACCGCAACACAATCTCGCCGGCTCCCTCCACGCCGGCGCCACTCGTCGACGCTTAAGGACCCTCAAGCCTGTCAGGTGGGGTGTGCGAGGGCGAAGGACATTGGAGGGGAATGGGGATTGCGACAACGTCGATGGCCGACGCGACATGGCAGGTAAAACGGCAATTGCCGGTTTCAGTTACCCATTGCAGATGCCCCGGAAGCCAGGGCACATTCCAGAGAAGCGGGCGCCCTTCCTAGGTGAATACCCTGTACATGCTGGGAGGTCGAGGCTAGCAATCAAGTTGCTACCTTCAATTGATATATTAATATCGGACACGAAGGTTGATATTAAATCGATTCTTTAATGTTGCAACAAATCGATATTTTGCCTGATATATCGAATCGATTTCCCGATTTCTCCCATTATTTATAAGAGGTACCTGGAGGTCTTTAAGGTCTTTAAGGCAACCTCGGGTGCTATCGCTTCAGCGCGCTGCTGTTATTGTTATTAGCATAAAATGTGTACGTGAAACGCCAATCTTAAAGAGCCGACACTAACCCAATCAGAGCCCCAGAGAGCAAGGTGCAATAGGGGCTGCAAAGGGAGGGACCCGAAAGGCATTGAAAAAGGGGCCAAAGTCAATGTATTGATTTTTTTTTCGTCTTCGGGCAGCGCATTTTTCACCTTCCAAGCGTAGACAATGGCGAGATGCACACGCCATTTGAGTTGTGGCCGCAATGAGATATACAGCGGCGAACGAGAGAGTGTAACCAGGAGCAAGCGGGTGCAAGGACATGCCAAAAAAGGGAGAAAGAGGAGAGCACGGAGAAGACCTTGTCCCTGCGGCCATTCAGTCATCCAGCCAAGCAGCAAAACAGTCAATAAAAGTCCACTTACATTTCCTGCCGACATCTCAATTATTTTCCTTTCTTTCACACACACACGACGAGGAGCGGAGAAGCGGAGGAGCGGAGGAGCAAGGAACGACACCTTTAAAGGACTCTCCTTCGAAAGGTACGCTTCTGGCTTTGACATCATCGAAATATTCGGTCTACAATCATAATTCCAATTAAATTTCAAGGGGGATCGGTGCGGCATTCATAAATATATCAAATACATGAATTCCCTGGGAGAATTGATAATTTTGAGGTGGCAAAGGGTAAGCCACTTTAATTGATTAATTAACGCGAGTGGAAGGCTAGGGGAAAATCAATGTGAAATCGCCGCCGATTAAGAGCATTTAAATGCCCTATAATTACATCAATTTATGATGAGACTTTAAGAACCGCAGAGAGAGAGAGAGTGTTTACGCTAGATAACTTAATCCAGGAACTGGGTCTGGCTCTTGGGGGAAAATCAAACATGGCCAGGAAATGGATTAATGAATGGCCTTCGAAGTGGAAGGCTGGATGAAAGAGGGGGCACCACGAATTGGAAAACGGAAAACGACTCCCCCGAGGAGCTCCAATTAAGCAAAGGGAAATGGACAACGGACTGCACATTACGGCCAAATCGCTTAGCTCCTCCTGAAGTTGTTCGAAAACACTCGAAATGAACAAACCCATTCCGGAGCAACTTAAGATGATTACGGGCCCCCAGTCCATGTTTGTGTCCGCGTCCGCGAGACTTGAGAAGGGCGGACAGTCGGCAATACAATGCCAAACAATTCATTTTGGCAAGCGCGCGGATTTCTTTCGCTTCGCCTCGCTGGGGATAAAGGAGAGAACCGGAGAATTAGGGACGCAGGATAAAGGAGCAAGAGCTGGAGCAGGAGCTGGAGCTGGAGCAGGAGCACGAGCTCAAGTTGGAGCAGGGGTGGGAAAAACGTTGGGAATCCCGTCAAGCTGGCATAATCTGCTCTCCTCGCCGCATTTTCTCCGCTTGCTTATTTGCATAAAATAATTGAAAGGCGAAATTTAAAAGAATCAACAAAGGCGCCACCAAAGCAGGCGAAAAGCAGGGAAAACACAGAGCGCGAAAACAGAGAAACGCACTCGAGAAAATCCCCAGAAAAACAGAAAAAGGAGTCGCAGGACTCGCACAAAGGATAACGGTCAAGTGAGCGGCTGCACTGCACCTCCGCCGAGTGCACTAATTACGCCGGATGCAAGCCCTCCGGCCGGAAGATGGTTTACAGCGAGAGAAATTGCAAGATGGTTACAGAATAAATTCTAGATAGAAAATATTTATATATTATTATTTTCGATAATCTAATCCTGTGGAACAGTCAAGTTCAGCTGTAAACAATTCGATGAAGATATTAAAATGCTTGACCTCTGACATTGCTTCCACATTGTTTGGAAAAACGATCTTTCCCTTGAAGTAGCTTTATGGATCTCGTCACGGTTGGCAAAGCTTACAAGATCTTGGCAACAACGAAGAAGAATTCATCGAATTCATTTGGGATGAATACACAAACGAAGGATGTAACTTTATGAACTACAATTCATAAAAAAAATGTATATTGTAAAACCAATTTAGAGTGATACACAAGTCGGCGGGTAAGCTGATGAAATAAATTTTTATAAATTTCCAGATTTGGTCCAGTGGAATTCACAGCTGTCCTATATCACCATCATAATGGAGGGATCTTTGGCTCCGTTTTGTTTAATTGGGTTCGCGCGGCGCGAGAACTTTGTTTGCCCTCAATGGGAATCACGATGGTTGCCTCCTGCCGATTGACTAATTGGCCAGGCGGAGAAGCAGCAGCAGAAGGCTGCGCCACAGGAAGCCGGAACGGCTAGGGGGAGGAGCTGGGAGGTGAAGCCAGCGCCAAGTGTCGAGGCAAATCATTCACTTATTCAATTTGCCAACGATGCGAATTCGATTCGATTAAATGGCGACTCTGCCTCTGTGCATCTTCCTGCTGCTACTGTGACTGTGATTCCGCCGTGCAATTAGTTGGCCAGGAGCCTCCACTCCTTCACTCAAAGGATGTGGGGGGATGGGGAGGGGCGGAGCTCAATTGCTGATGCAATCTTCAACGTCCAATTGAATGGAATTAAATCGAGCATACTTGGGGGTAATAATAATAACCCGACTCTACACGTGTCCCTCATCCAACGCTCGTTATGTCCATCGATGCCCATAATTGAGTTATCTCTGTGTGACTGCTGCAATCACTGCATCATCCTCCATCCCCCTGCTCCTGTACCGTCCTGTAACCCTCCTCCTGGTGTCGCTTAATTGACAGCGACGTATTTAAATGGAAATGCCCCGATGATGGACAGCGGATGGAGACGTCGTCGGGATGTACAAAATGTGATTTTATTGCCACGTCCACAGCTGCTCCGGGCGCTGTACGAAACAGAGATGCTTGCTTTTGGCTTCCACTTTCGTAACATTTATTAACTAACAATTTACTATCATTAAATCTTTGTTCTTTTGTTCGACTTTTCGAACAGTAAAATTAGCACATTTAAAAAGAAAAATACATTGCCTTTCTTATTGAATGAATGGTAAAGGTAAAGATGTTATATTAAAGTAGGTTTTCTTGCCTTTCTGGACAAAATAATAGGTTATTCGCTTTTTCTTTATTTTTTATTTCAAATTATAAGTTTATAAAGATATTAGCATTGTTTGAAAAATATTCATTATGACACCTTAGAGCTAAGAATGGAAATATTATATATTTGGTGCGATATGCACTATCGATATCAGGCTATCGAAACCACCGAGTGAACAGCACTGACTGCTGTCTGCTTGACAATTGTCGTTTCATCAACTTAATTGAATCTGCCTTCCAACCGTTGGATATCAGGGGGACAAGGGAGCATTGACTACAGGTAAATCCTGGTGTCAGGTGTGGCGGAGTATTGCTTGCTCAGCCATCGGAGCAAAGACGCAGCAGGCAGGAAGCCTTTGTAATTTAAATTCCCTGTCGGGAGTGCTGATGCGGCTCCTCCGCCGCCGAAATAAACGTCAGGTGAACGACATAACGCATACTTTTTTAATTATGCAAAGAGCCGGCGGGAGGTAGCCAGGCGGCTCCGGGAAAGCCAAGTGCCGAGAGCCAAGGCCGGGAGCTGATTGATTGCCGACAAGCGCCACTCCGAACGAAACAATTGATGACGAGGAGTGGCAGAGGTGGAAGAGAAAGTGATGCTGGGGCCTGCTCCTGTTCCTGTTCCCCATCGGAAGCGTAAATCTGGCCAAGCCCGCTAATGGCTTCCAATCCACCGACGGATGCTGAGCCCTCCCGGCACAACTATCGATGTCGCGGACTTTTTAGCGAACGACAAACAGCAGCCATTACACTTATTGGAGAGAGAGCTCCTCCTTATCCTGCACCTGCTCCTGCTTCTCTTCCGTTTCTTCTGAATCTTTAACCTCTGTAGGAATCCATGAGCAGTACTCTCCGTTAATGGCCCCAGCTGAGATTTAACAAAAGGAGCAACTTTAAGGGACAAGCGGAAGTCCATTTAAAGGCTGGATTTTCTGTAAAAGCTTTGGGAAACGAATCAATATTTCACACAGTTTACTTCGTAGGGAAAGCCTTTTCAGCAGACCGCGTCCTTAAATTCCAACTATTCTTTGTGCGACTGTATATATACTTATGTATGTACTATATATTCCTTCCGAATCGAAGCGAGTATATATATTGGTTGCCAAAGTTGAGGGAATTCAAATTAATCATTGAAACACGAAAGTCTCAATGAACTTTGCTTTTAAGGGAATTTCATGTGCAAGAGGATTCTGCAGCTGTGTTAACTATTTACTTATCTTTTGAAAATACTTTAATTGGAAATATATAAATTATTAATTTTCTTTTTTTTTTTTTTGACTTGTTGTTATCCTTGTATTTCTTCTTATTTCCTTGCAGTTGAACTGCAGTTCATTTTGGACAAGTATCGGCGTATTCATATTTTCGTTTATTGTTTCGACTTTTAAGCTTAATGTCATTCAAAGGTAACTTCCAAATCGATCTTGACGTGTTCAGTGAGTTACTTCGGAAGTCCGGAGGCTGGAGCGAGGCTTTAAACATTAATTTTCATTCAATTTACTCCTTCTGCCGGCGAATGCGATCGAATGGGATTCGATTTGCCGCGAACCAGCTCCTCCTCCCTCCGAATGCTGTCAGCCACTGTTCCCATCTCCGCCTCCTGGCCGGCCCCTCGTCGTTTATTGGCTCTTCCGGCAAACTGGCTGACAAGTTTCGAATTTCCTGGCGCTTCAATAATAATAACCGGCACTCGCATCTCTCGCCTGGCTTCTGCGACGGGAGTGCATGGCCAAGGGTTCGAGGAAGTCCTCGAGGTTCTCAAGACTCCCGCTGCTCCTGGACTACCCAGCTAGACGCGAAAGAAGCTGCCTGCCAGTGCCTGCCTTTGGCTTCCTAAGTCCGTACACATCGCTGCACATTTATTTCCGGCAAATTAGGCTCAGCACGGTCCGGGAATCCCACGCCTACGCAGGACCAGAAGCTGGCCTCCTGCAAGCCGCTTTGCGATTCAAACGTTGACGTTGCTCATACGCCCCGACGAGCCGAACGACCTCAAGTCGCCCCGAAGCCCTGAAACCCTGAAACCCTGAAACCCCCAACCGTTGTCAATGCGAAAACATGAAAATGATAACAGACAATTTATTGAAGCGCACACACACACACACGCACGCAGAGAGAGAGGGGACACACCGATGGTCGCTCAGAAGTAGGCAACGAATGCGAATGCCCATGATTATTATGATTTGTCGATTCCCCCCCAGCCACTGCCTCCTCCTTCCCATTCCTTCTCCCAAGAAGAAGGTATGAGGTTTGTTTATTTATGACTGTCCGCCGTCCTGCACGGCGAGAAATCGCCAGTGTCTCCAGCGAGTCAGGTCTTGAGAGCCGCCATTTCGTAGTTCGGAAATCAAATAAGCCCTTGACAGTCCTCACAGATGTGAAGTAACGAACTCTGAAAAAGACAAATTTCTGGATTTTGTCTATTTTTTAGATTATCAAAGGGTTCTATGGTAACCTGAGGCACTTAATAAGCCATAAATCTATTAAGAGCACTTGAAAAAATCTCTAACATTTGCGCTTTCGTTTCTAAAGAAATATTCCGCTTAAAATTAAAGAACTCTGTCGAAAAAAACATATGTATGTATATTAAAACTTCACTTCTTTCCAAAGTTTCTCTGTTTGGTTTGCTACCTATAGACCCGGAAATACCCAGTATTTTTCTATCCCATGCTTCTTTTCTATTTAAATTCCACCTCCTCCTTTATTAGGCCCCAATCCCGACCAGAATTCAATCCATTATCCCCACACACTTGGACCAGCCTTCCTTTTCGTGACAAATATGCAGCGCGCGCTCTGGAAAACGAAGCTATTTTGCATGTTTTTGATTTTCTACGCACGAGGGGAATCCCCAGGACCTGGCTGGAGGAGGCAACCTTTCGGGCCTCGTCATAGACAGCTGGCGGGCAAAGGTCGTCGGAGTATCCAGAGGCGGCCGCCATCAACAGCTTAGCAGCCCGTGTCAATGGGCTCTCGGCGCGTGAGAATTTGTTGGCCTGCGAGCTTAGAGGGTTGGCAGAGAAAAGGAGGCAAGGAGCAGGATTCCACCGGCCCCGACAGGTGGCAGCGCTCACCTGAGCCACATACATCACCGTCTTCCAACTCCAGAAACTCCCCGACACGGGGCCATGTTTAGTAGACAGTTTTATTTACGCTGATGGCCATAAATATTTGAATTACAATATAATATTTAAGACCAAAGCCAGAGCTCAGCTCTACCGGAGCCTGCCAGCTCCGGCTCCTTGGCTTTCGGGAAGCGGAAAGAGTGAAAGATTTATGGCCGCCGCAAATCTACGCCAGCCACTTAATGCATTTTAATTTATTAAGCTGTCAATCTGCCAGGAAGACCGGAGCAGCCATCGCATATCGCACACCTGGCCACGTCGCACATGTGACTGGGATTGGGCCAGCGAAGAGTTATGAGACTTCTCTTGGACACGAACGGCATCCAAGTTGACTGCATTAGAGCAGCCACAAGTTATCCGCCACTGCCTCCTCCGATGAGAGGCCGATGTCGTTGCTTGCCACTCACTTGTCGCCTGTCATTCCGTCAGTCCGTCAGTCCGTCAGTCCTCGCCGGACTTCAGCCAAATGACCAATTTCAATTAGTGATGCAGAGTCGAAGCTCCTGGACCAGCGGAGCTACAACACACGCAGCCCGAAAAGTGTCCATGTAACCGACCGACTACACAGCAAAAAAGCAATTAGGAAGTTTGTAAAATAAATAATAATTCTATTTGGACTACGATTTCTCAAAAAAGATGAAACTATAAACATCCATCGGATATATAAAGCAAAAGTGAAACACGAGCAAGACTACTTGTTCCTCCTACCTTCCTTCCTCACTTTTGCAATACAAATCAGATATATCATCTTTCTATATATACATAACTCACATATTATTTCATATCGGGTACTGCATTAATTTAATTTAGAGTGTTTCCTCTGCTCTATGACTTGTCGATTCCATGTTTTACTATATGTATTTGTGAGTAGCTTGATGAACACAAAGAGAGATGAGTGGGGGAGTTTTCCTAGTTGTAATTTGAGATTTTAAGGACCGAGCTTATCACACTTCCACTGGGACAAGATCAACAGGTTCGATAAAACATAAAACTTATTAATAGTCTGAAAATAAAAATATAAAATCGAACGGAGAGACACAACTGGCGTTATTTTGTTGAGCTTCAAATGATGATTAAGTCACCAAGTACAAATATATATGATAAATAAATGTCGCAAACGATGGTATATCGAGATATCGAATCGAATAATAGTTCTAATAGTAGTAATAGTAATATGGCACTATGCTAAATAATTACAAATTTATAGGCACACATGTATGTGTAATCCCCAAGACAATTGATTGAGTTGATTTCCTAAGTCCTTACATATGTTATGTGAATAAATGTACTTATTTATTGTTTTTGCCAGTGCATCCGACACACAACAACCTGGTGGCTGGCTGGCTGGCTGGCTGTTTAAATATGAGCAACAGATTAAAACTTAATTTAAAGTTGACCCTGCCCGCCTGCCCGCCTGCCTCCTGCCCTGTGTTTCGTGTTTCCACTTCAAGTTTAATTAATATGTTAAGCCCGTAAAAGCCGCATCGGTAAACTAACCCCGGCAGCCTGGGCTTTCGTCTTCTGTGCGTGTGTTTGTTTTTTGTTGTTCGCAGGATCCTCCTTCCTCCCCTCATTCCATATTATTCCTGCCCCTCCCATTGAGGCTTAGGCAAACACAAAAGGCTTGGGGGGGAGAAAGCACACACAAATACGCCCGGATTCGGATTCGGATTCGGATTCGGGATACGGATACGGATACGGACTCGAGAAAGGGAGGAGATGAGGAATGATGGTTGGGGAGCTTCTTCAACGCCGGCTTACATGTGTAGTTGGAAGGACTGCTTGTGAATACCAATTGTCTGCCAGTTCCCGACAAGTCCTTTTTACATTTCATCTGCGTGTGCAGTGTTAATCCGCAAAAATCGGTTCTATATAGAATGCTAGTAGACCTATAGCTGTATGCAGCTACACACATGTGTATGTGCTCGTGTGCTATATGCTTCCCTGCATTGTCTCTAATGCGTGCTTAAAGCGCATTTCCAGCGTTTCGAGCACCGCAGGCTCGCCTGCACGGTTGAGTGCCAACAGCTGCGGTCACATTGCTAGCACCTCTTTAAATAAATATAGTACATAAATTATTAAAGTTGTTCAAGCAATCACAATCAGTAAATGTCATAAAATTGTGATAATTGGGAATGATTCTTCCTATCTATGAACATATATGTATGTATACTTAAAATCATTTAACGAGGAAAATGACAAAACAATAGACGGACATCAATACATGTATATACATACATACATGACATAGTACATAGTTAGATATATTGAAATTAATAATATCAAAATATATCTCAATTAGTGGAAATATATCCGTTTTTTTAATTTATTAGTCTTATTGAAAATATTTAAAATAAAGTTTTTGATGGCATCCTTATATTTATTTCTAACAATGATAGTTTAAACGGTTCGATATTTAGTTTAAGCTATCATTGTTAGAAATAAATATAAGGAATCCATCAAAAACTTTGTTTTAAATATTATCAGTAAATATAGGAAAACGGTTCGATATTATTGGCCGTTGTGTGAAATATCGATATAGTATCGCTATTTTTTGTCATCCCTAATGAACACACGGACAAGGCTAAGGGTTGACTTGCCTGGTTTCCTAATCACTATTTCATCAGCATTTTTTCACATAAAATATCTAATCTTCTATCGAAACGGTGATTGTAATTCTTTAATTTGTAAGCTAAAAAATTGCAGAACTTATTTAAGCCACCGCTGCTGTGGCTACATGCCAAAATGCTGCAAACAAAACTCGCACAAAGCGTGTGCGCCACTCGACAACAAATGCGCTGTAATTTGAGGCGACAAGTGTGCAAAACGCAAAATTTAAATGCATTTCACGCACTACGGCTGACTGACGCACAGCACCCGCCTCCCTTCCGGCGGCCCACTAATCCCGACAAATCCGCGGAATGTCCACCACCAGCTGTCACATCAAGTGACACACGCCTGTCGCCGCCAGCCAGTGCCCACTGTGGCTGCTGCAGCTGCACTCGAATCAAGCTCTTGACCAATTTACGCGAGGATTTCAATTAAACAGGCGCACGCACCGCACCGCACGAGTGTCCTTTGTTTTCCCTTTTTTTATGGCCTCGCTTATCAGCCAGAATGGAGCAGCAATTAGAGCGAAAGAGTGATTTATCTAATTAGCTGCGGGAGGAAGCCGCAGGACACGCCACTCTTAGGGATTACTTCTCCCCCATAAAACCACAAATTCGGTCAACTTTCCACCTGTCTCCGCCGCTTGATGGCGGGTCCAAGGAGTCACGCACGTTCGCTAAGGATATTCGGACTATAAAAGTTTTTGTCAAGGTAATGCTATTAATATTTAATTCAGTAATATTGAGATTAGGTAATTACTAAAAATCAGTCTACTTCAAGTTGTTTACTTTCCATTTTCGATTGAAAATCTCTAGTTATTTAAACTCCCTAGTAAATTCCATTATCTTGGCTATTTCACCTTGATAAAACCAGAAATTCCTTGGCTAAGACTGTGTAGTTATTTAAACTAGAATAAATTTCGTTGCAGAATTTAAAAAGAATTTGCATATTCTGCTGAAAGAAAGTCAACATTTTACAAGTTTTCACACCATGTGCAGAGGTGGAGGAATATATGAGAATATTAAAATCGCATTTTGCTTGAGGTGTTCGCTTTATAAAGCCATTAGGAAGTATACAAAGGGGGATGTGGTGGATCCGGGATGGATACACGCCGCATGTGTCGGCTGTCGGCTGTCGGCCGGCATTTTAACACTTTAATCATTGAAATGCAAATTCTGGGCACAGTTTTTGGGCAAGACATGCGTCAGGCAGCAGGCAACACTGGGCAGAGGCACATGTATGTTAACACGGCGCCGAGTGTGACACGCCCCCCGGTTTCTGGAGAGGACAGCAGCCGAGTAGTATTCCTGGGATTTAGCATATTTGGAGGCCGAGTCCCAAGCGCATTTTGAATTCAGACGCCTACTTCAGCCGCCTCATGCTCCGGATCTCTCTTTTGAAATAATGGAGATGAAGGACGAAGAGAGGAGGCGGTCGGAGCTCGGAGCGAATAAATTAACCTGGATCGCATTTATATTCGGAAGTAGTGTCCCGATGCTCGGGTTCGGGACTGCCGCGGAATGCCTTCTTTATTGCACGTAAATAAAGTCATAAAGTCATCATTACAACCTCGCCAACAAGCAGCGGCAGAGGAAGATTCTGTAGAATGGAAGCTCCTCCTGCAATGTCAGGTCACAGCACAAAGGACAAACTTTGTGACCGCGATAAAAATTCGCACAAATGTGCACAAATTACTTAAAACATATTAAAAACTGTGCGTCGTCCCCCAACAACGGTTTGCGCAAAACGTTGCAGAAATTAAAAACTCTTTGAAGGAACGGCGGAGCAAAGGAGCCCTCGAGATAAAAGGAATTCTACTTCGTTGTGGCAAGTTTCCTCAGCGAAGAGTTCCGTGGAACACAACTGCAGTCCAACTTTCGCTGAAACTGAAAATGTGAAGCTTTCCCCATTGAACGTTACTCTATAGATGCGACTATATGTACTGTATATGTGAAAACTTCGTTAATTCAGTTGAAGCAAAAGCTAGCACATCATTATTGTCCTAAGATAATAGCAACAATATCTCTTCAAAAATACAAAAATACACTTTAATAATAGAAAATAAAATAAAATGTTCCTCTTTTATATCAGAGTTTATATTATGCATATATTTTTTGCTGATTTGCGAATCGAATGTAGACTAAATAGCGACTAAACACATAATAAATCCGAGAATCTTGCAGAAATATTTCCGTGGAATTAAAGTTTTGCGCCACATAGGCAGCATTGTTCGATATGTTTAGCTTAGAGATGGTACAGTTTACTCATACCCGATATGTGAATTATGTGAATTAAATATGCTATAAAATATTAAACAAATATTAATAATTTTGTTCCAAACCTTTTAAGAATTTTAAAGACATTAGTAAACAAGAATTCTTATATGATAGCAAAATAAACATCGAAAGCTTACCCGCGTGTTATCGTTGCCACTGCCATCTCTAACTCGCCGGCATCTGAAATAAAAACATTGGATAATCCGGATTTTTAAGAATGCTAAACCTTTCCCTGGTGCTGCGGGTGCAACCCTCCAGACAAGTAATTTCCTTTGCCACCGCTGCGGCAGTTCAAACCAAGCCGAAACCCTTAAGGTCGCGGGAGAAGTCCAAAAAGAAGCAGGAGAATCCCCTAATCTCGTGTAGGCGAACGCAGTTTAATTTAACCCACCACGAGCAGCCGGATGCCAAGTTCGGCAGCCTGGCACTGGCCTCCAGCGGCTGGTTGCACCAAAAATCCAAGGGAGACTACTTCATCCTAAATGCCAGCGTCGGCCCTGAGGAACTGCAGCGGGAGATGCAGGGCGTTGAGGCGTTCATGGACAGCGCTCAATTGAAGATGGATTCGCAGCTACTGGAGAACATGCGCAGCAAACTGGGCATCCGACAGCTGACTGGCATACAGGTGCAGGGCCTGCCACTCGTCCACGAAGGTGCCCACTGCCTGATCGCTGCCGAGACGGGATGCGGCAAGACCATCACCTATCTGCTGCCCATCCTGGACAGGCTGCTCCAGCGCGAGGCTCCCGAACGTAGACTCAACACGCCCCGAGCCCTGATCTTGACACCGGGCCGGGAGTTAGCCACACAGATAGCCGCGGTCGCAGAGGAGCTCGCCCAGGGTACCGATCTCAAGGTGAGATCTCTTCTGGGCGGCAATACCAAGCAGCTGATGATGAGCCCGCAGTTCGAAGAGGTGGATGTACTGGTGGCCACTCTGGGAGCCCTCAGCAAGCTGGTGACGACTGGCATCTACCGCATGGAGCAGGTGCGCCACCTGGTCCTCGACGAGGCGGACACCCTGCTGGACGACACCTTTACGGACAAGCTCACCTACTTCCTGAGGCGGTTTCCCGTGAGTAAATGGAATCCGGCGAGAAGCGAGCTGACTTAACCCACTCTGTTCCCTCGACAGTTTCACTTGGTTCACAAGCAGGATGCCGGAACACAGCTCATCCTGGCCTCCGCCACGATGCCCACGAACACCAGGGAGATCCTGCACAAAGTCATTGATGTGGACACCATCCGGGAGGTGGTGAGTCCGCACCTGCACCGCCTGATGCCGCATGTGACCCAGAAGTTCCTACGCCTCTCCAAGGCGGACCGGCCCGCCACTTTGCTCTCGCTCGTCAAGCAGGATCTGGCCAAGCGCCGACCCCTGATCCTATTCAGCAACAAGTCGGCCACCAGCGACTACGTGTCCATCTTCCTCAACAACAGCGGCGTCAACTGCCTCAACCTGAACGGCGACATGTTGATGAAGATTCGCCTAGGCCGCTTTGAGCAGTTCCAGAACGGTCACTGCGACGTGCTTTCCACCACTGATGTGGGTAGCCGTGGTCTGGACACTACGCGGGCACGTCACGTCATCAACTTTGATTTTCCCCTCCACGTCTCCGACTATATTCATCGGTGCGGGCGAATCGGTCGCGTGGGCAGTGTGGACAAGGCGCTGGTCACCAACTTGATCTCGTCACGACGCGAGATCGACGTCGTTCAGCGGATAGAGCACGCGGCGCGCACTGGCGGACTGTTGCCCAATGTGAATGCCAACATCCGAAACATCATCAACAAGCGGATCATGGCCGAGATGAAGGCGGCGGGTGTGCCAGTTCCCTCCTTGGGGACAGGTATTCCCCCCCAAACACAAGAGGAGGCCTTTTAGTCGTTGCTTTGTTGTGTAAGTAGGTCAATAAAAAGTTATGTTTCATTTAGATTTATGTATATGTACTTTACCATGGACTTTTAGTGATTTATTCTTGTTCGCCATAGTGCATTCATCATGGATTCAGTATCGACATTTCGATATCTTCTGACATCTCAAGCTCTGGAACTTTTACTACCCCCTTTTTCTTTTTAAAGTGTCCAGTTAGAGTATAGGTTTTTATGTTTTTATTGAGATCCCCAGCTCTGTGCTCCTCCTAGACCGACCAACCATCCAGAGATGACCTAATAATGCTTCCCTATCCTCAGATACGTAGATAGTGAAAGCCACTAGATGGAGGACTTCGTCTCACGTTTGTCAGCGGTTTAAAAAGTTTTCGTTTGGCAATGAGAATATCGGAGCTACCGCCTGCTGCCGGCGCACCATTTGCTGTGGACGCTGGCGGATCAAGGGACTGTGAAACTCCCGAAACCTTTACTTTGGGCTTGAGCAGCATCGGTCGACAGCCAGCAAACTTGAAGCGGATGTTGCCGGCGCAGTTGTACTGTAGATTTGGCGGCTGGAGCTCGGGGAAAGCTTCGCGGAGAGTGGGCTTTGGCTTGAGGGCCCTGCTGGGATCATCGCCGTGGCACATGGCGGCGGCCAAGGTGCTCCATTCCAGTCGACGCACTCCCGGCATTGATTCTATCCGATATGCAGGAGCTTTGGCGCGCTTAAAACGGCTTGTTACCATCTTTTCGTAGGATCCTGCAAAAGATAAACATGTAAGGCATGGGTTTTCTCCGGTCATTCCATCTTGAACCCTACGCGCATAGTGCACCAGAAAGGGCTGCAGAGCAGCGGCTCCACATCCGTGCTCTAGCCACTCGTACAGGTAGATGTCATCCCGTCCTCCCAGGAAGAGGGCAGCCGGCGCCAAGTCTTGCCACAGGCTCTCGGGGATCTCATCCACGCGCAGCTTGTAGATGTAGGGAATGAATTCGCGGAAGGCGTACTCTCCTAACGCAATCAGTCCCCGCACCGCTCTGCTGACATACTTGAAGTCTAAAAAGAGGAAACTCTGAAGCTGGAGCTATAGAGGATCGGCAGTGGACATACCTCTTTCGCTGCAGACATCGCGACCCTCGAAGAATCTCTCTAGGCGACGCTTGATCAGGAACAGGCACTCCGCGTGCAGGTAGCCACTCTGGGAAGCCAGCTGGCCAATGGTTTCGCACAGTTCATCCACTAGGGTATTGGCCACAGGACTGGCAAAGTAGGTGGACAGCAGTTGGGGCTCCTCTGGCTCGTGTGTAACGCCTTCATCCTCCGTTTCCAGACTATAGATCGTGTGCTCCTTCTGACTGGGTTCGGCAGGAAGCTCCTGCTCTGGCTCCGTTTTGGGCTGCACCTCCAGCTCTACCTTAACCGGAGCCTGGCCGAGATCAGAGACTGCTCTTACGGGAGGAACTGGGAGCGGCAGCGGCGGCGGTGGAATCTGAGGTTTGATGGTCTCGTAAGGAGCCATCAACTGGCTGATAAGCACCTCCGCCAGGTGGAAGTACTCTGACCTGCAGGCGCTGTGGTTGGCATGCGCGTTGAAGTTACAGGCTCGGAGCAGGCGCCAGCAGCGTCGGCTCAACTTGTCCTGCTGCTTGAAGGCCAGCAGCTGGACCATTTTGCTGACTATGACGCGGAACACTGAGCCCATGAGGGGCGTCTGGAAGGCGTGGGCGATAGCCTCAGACTGTGACTTGCTGTCCGCGAAGAGGGAGGCCGTCACTAGGTTCTGGACGCACAGCTTTAGCTGCTCCGTGTGCCTGTCCTCCACTGGCCGCATGCTCTGAAAATCAACATCATCGGTGAGGACCAGGCTGACATCTTTTTGGAACTCCTCGCGCAGCTCGAATATCTTGTCCGAATGGAAGAAGTAGCTGCCATCGTAGTCGATGCGGTCCCACTCGCTGTCCATGGCCCCCAGCATGGGCGGGACGTTGGCGTCCTTCAGGACCTCGTTTACCAGATCGTAGGTGACCACGCCGCCCGAGTGCCTCGAGTAGATCTTCAAATTCTGGTAGGAAATAAGGGATTAGAGAGCGGAAAAAGGAGATCGGGGACCAGTGTCTTACGTTGATCAGTTCCCAGACTTTGTATGAGGCATCCTCTGCTAGGCGGGCGCACACATCCTGTGACAGTTCCACATCCGTCTGGTCGTGCTGCTCCCAGAAGATCTTGATGCTGCGCGGATCGAAGCCCGCGTAGCTCTTGTGATGGCCGCCGCCCTGCAAACAGACTTCGGTAAACGAAACCCACTGGATCTTGCAACCCTCTGCTCTCACCATTCGACTGGAGTGCCCCGAGGCCTCGCCTGCCGCTATTCCCGCTCCTCCGTGCCCGCCGCCCGCCACCGCGAACGAGGCATCGAACAGATTGTAGTTGACTAGACTCGAGGTGGGCGTCGTGGGCGTTGTTACCATATTTAGGTGTGTGGGCGTGGCCGGCAGACTGCCCACTGCCACGCCCACACCCAGGGCCAGGGCAGAGCCGGATGCGGAAGTGGTGGCGGAAGCGATAGATGCTGTCGAGGAGCTCTTGGTGCTGGCCAACTCCAACTTTGCAGACTTGGAGCGCGACTTGGTGGACTTCTTGCACACCTTGCTGTGTGATGTCTTGTTCAGCTCGTCCGGATTACCGGCCCCAAGGCTTTTCATCGTCTCATCGGTTCTTCCAGCGGATTTTCAATGAATAAACATCGGAGGCGTCTGAATAAAAAAATAAACAACAAATTTCGCAAGGTATGCAGCCAATTAGTGTTGGGTAACATACAGAGTTTTATGTCAGTGCTGCATAACATGATTGTATCCATTTAAAGGCAAGTACAATGTGGTTTAAGTTGGTTTTATTTAAAAAATGATTTGCTTTATAAATACGGACATGGATAATAAGGAGTTAAGTTCTATTTTTTCAGCGCTAGTTTATACCCACTCTACGATAACCGATTAACTTAACAACTCTATTATTATCGACGCTTTACAACACTGCACTCTCAACTGTTGATTTGTACATCAATTAATGAATTAAAAAACTGAAATACCGCAAAGGATCATGGCTGAAGCCGCCAACGTGCGTCAGAACCTGCAGAATGTGCCCTCGATATTCGAGATCTCCGCAGCGGAGACGCTGGACAATCTTATCTATCCGGCGCTGAGCAAGATCTTTGATTACTTTGGCCTCCGGCTGGACTTTAAACTATGGGGCAGCCTTAGAGTTAAGGAGGAGCTCTCGCCGCTGCTCACCTGGCTGCTGCAGTACCTCTACCTGCGCAACCGCGCCTCCTCGTTCGGCGAAAGCTTCTACGGGCTGCAGCGCACGGCCACCGAATCCGGGGATCTGCTGACCCGCCGCCAGCAGTTCGCATCCGCCACACTGCTTACCCTCCTTCCATACGTAGAGCGCAAGCTGCGCAGCAGAAGCACCCGGCACGAGGACTCGGGTGCGTGGGAACAGCGCCTACTTAGCGTCTTTCATGCCTTTCATGCCGCCAAGGCGGTTCACACATTCCTATACCTCATCAAGTACGCCTCCAGCCATTCACCCATCTTCCGATCGCTCCGCCTCACCCTCCGCTATCCGAGCGAGCCGCCGCGGGAGGATCAGTGGACCTTCCTCGTGCTCAAGATGCTCGAGGTGCTGGCCTTCTTTCTGCAGTTCGTCCAATGGTGGTACTCCAACGACCAGCGCCGCAGGGTGGGCGGCACCCTGATCAACCCGGAGCCGATGCCGCAGCAAAGGGATCTCGATCTGCCCGAAGACGTCAAGCAAACGCTGCCCAAGCGAGGCGAGTGTCCCGTCTGCCTGCTGCCCATGCAAACGCCCACCGCCTGCTCCGTATCCGGCTACGTCTTCTGCTGGAAGTGCATCGTGAATTATATGAAGGAGCACGGTTATTGTCCGGTCACACACCACCCCATTACCCTGGAGGATCTTGTGCGCATCTACGAGACGTAGCGCCTCAACTATTTAGTTGTTTTTATTGCTTTAAGAGAGTATTTCAAATACAAATGTGATACAAAAAAAAAAAACTACTTTGGCTCAGATCGCGATCAGGCTGAAGCCTAGGGAGAAGAGAATTCAGAATTGTGAAAAGATTTTTTTTTTTGCGCGTGGGAGGAAACCCTTGCCTTAGTTACCATTTCGCCGCTCTATGGCTCTGTAGCGGTTTATTTCAGGTATAAATACTTGAAAGCATGCTACAACTCCTATGACTGTAATGGCCCAGTTGATAGTCTTAAAAATATTGTCCGTTGTCATTAACCATTGTACAGCCGAAGCTTTACTCTTTCTTAAGGCATCTTCTTCTTCAAAACTTAAAATACGCGGTCGCTCGATGCAGCCATATGTTCTTTTGCTGTTGTAGATCCATCCCTCGTGCATACATATCAGGAACATTCCGGACGAATCACAGGTGCAGATTTCCCGTTCCCTAGCAGACAGTATGAGGCAACCTTGGACCTCTACTGAATTCAGCTGACTCCAGCACAAGCAATCTGTGACGCACTCGGTAACATCCGGTAACATAATTTCATAGATCGCATCCTTTGCTCTCGCCAACGACGTATCCTGGAAGTGGGGAATTCTTTTTAAATCTTCCTCCAAGCCAAGGTGTCAGTGCCTACTCACAGCTAAAGTTAAGCCAAAATTCATTACTAAGAATACAAGCCACAGACCGCGGCGCTCCATGACTAAAGGCACTTTTTGCGAATACAATACAGTCCGAACAGGGCAGTGTTTCGCGACAAACTGGACTATTATATTCTGAGGCCGATCCATATACATATGTATGCACAATACCTTTATACGTATATTCGGGAAATCACACACTTCTATGCTGCTAATGATAAGGTTACGATAAGATTGGGTCACAGTGTTATTTTTAAAATCTTATATTAGAATTATTGAATTAAAAAATATGAAATCTGACTCCTCAGATCATGCTGAAGAAGATCCCCAGACGCTGATCGTAGCCGATGTGGACGTGGTAGAAGTCAAAGTAGGCCAGACAGAGGTACAAGCAGAAGGCCTCGCTGGATATGAACTCGCCAAGCCCAAACACCGAATAGGCTGCGGGAGATTCGGGGATTAAGATGAAGCTAAAGAGAAGCTATAGAGAAATGTCGACTTTATATTTTATGGATACATTTACGTACAATTTAAAAAACAAACAAAACTTGTAGAGGAAAGTTAGGCTATTACATACACATCAGAGACCTGCATTGAGTGTGACCGAGTCGGTTCGATCAGCCTCGCTCAAACCCGTCCCAAACCCGTGAGGCGTACATATGTATGTACATACATGTGATCTGAAACTTTTTTAACCGACTGTATTATCCGCGAAAATCCGATGGAGTGCAGCGAGCTCTTATCATTTTACTTTGCGAACTCGAAATCTTTTGTTAAGAAATGATAGTGTTAACATGTATGTACATTCTTTAAGCACTTTTCAGGCGTTGTGCAGTTTTAGTTTTTGTACTCACAACAGCTCTAATAAACTCTTAAATGTTTCGAGTCAAATAATAATTTATAAACTCACCCAAGGGCACACAAAACTTCTGGTGAATGAAATAAAAGATCCACATAATCGTCACAGCAAGGAAGTGGGTGAGCACAAGGCCGCTCTTAAGCCGCAGGACAAGCTTGTGCCCTTTAAGTGGCCAGGTCTTACCCAGGAACAGGTAGTACTTGGAGCACACGTAGGTGCCGGCCATGATGATGGCATTCAGGATAAACAGGCAGAGGGCGTTGGCGATGTGCAGCAAGGAGTCGCCATCGGACTGGGCATAGGTGCCCCACACCAACATGTTGCAACTGTTGACCGCCATGACGAGGGCCAATAGGCTGCCAAAGCTGCGCACCGGCCGGGGCAGGGTGCCGCGATAGAAGCGAAAGTGCATCCAGGCATTCAGTTCGTAAAAGGGAAACTGTATCCAGCAGGCCAGCATCCAGGCCTTGGGCTGTGACCTGGCTGCCGCCGATGCGCTGGGGAAGATGTTGAAAGTATGGCAGGAGGTGGAAGTGGCCGCTTCAAAGTCCGTAGCCAAGGCCATCACCAGATTGTACACAATACACAAGGGCACGGGAAGTAGCCCCAAGGCCAGGATGGGGCCCACCGGGATACGAAAGTGACGCCGCGCCTGCAAGTCCTTAGAGGATCTGGGTAGTTGGTGCATTTTATCCTCCCCAAAGTGATCCCTCTTATTATTTGATGCTTGATATCCCAGGCTAGCTTGACATTATTCGAGTGACACACTTATCAAGATATTATAGTTAAAAAATCATCTATTACAAAATGAATTTATTTCCATCGTAAATTAAAGAATGATAGATTTAAAAAAAATACCGGTAATTGTCACTGCGCTGATAAAGCTCAAATAAATTATTATTAATTATTATTATTAAATATAAAATTTAACATTCTTCCTAACTAAACTTGTATAAATAATTCATATTACTTCATGATGGAACTCGTTTGGTCATACTGAATTTATCTAACTTTTCTACCTTACAAATTATTTTATAAGAAACCATCGAATTGCGAAAATAGAACCAATTAATAGAGCCTTAGTTAAAGCGTGTCACGTCATACTGCATCGTTTTCTGCCACGGAATCCCTCGGAAAAATTAAGTAAACATTGAGCTTAAGCTAATACCGCGTATGTACAGAATACTCGATGGGTCGCAGCTGGGGCGACTGGCTGGATGTTAGCGGAGCTGGGCTGGGCTGGGCTGGGATAAGATCTTTAGAACTGTGATAGGTAAAGGCCGTGCTTGGCGTCGAAAACCACGTTGAGCTGGTGAAAGTCCCAGTAGGAGGTCATGTGGAAGCCCATGTTGGTCAGCACCACAACGTACTCGAACAAGGCGAAGAAGGTGTAGACTGTGTGAGTAAAAATTAAGAAGATTTAAGGAAGAGGAATTGAGTAAGCAAAAAAGATGACCGTCACCGGTCATCTGGTAAGATAAGAAAAGGATTTTGTTTGTCAAAAATACAGAATATTAAGGATTCGGCAATAGATTATTAATTTTGGTTAGCACTGAGTACCAGTTCGAAGCCCGTTACTTCAAGGCTTACCTTAACCTCAAAAGCTATTGAGCATATATAATTTTTAACGGTATTCATGGTTTTGGAGAACTTATCGATGTCAATCGATTGGAAATTAAGGTGTCGTATACGATAAGCCGTGCAGGATCTCTCACGGTTATCTGACTTTTTTAATTTTAAGGAAATAATGTTGCATGGAGCAGGTTTTCAGCTTCCTGTTCTTGAACTGCAAACTCCTTCTTGAGTGCAGAAATGTTTCATTATCCATTTCATCATCATCTAACGACCGTTACTCACCTCCCGCCTCGCAATGGGAATTGTGCCTGACGAAGCAGTATCCCGCCATTCCAAAGGCCACCACATTGACCAGAAAAAGGTTCCGTTTGTATTTCAGCGACTTCTCCTCGTGCGGCAAGAGCACTACCTTCCGGGCATTCCTATTCAAGAGATACGAGACCAGCATGTAGCACTCGGAACAGGCGATGAACACCACAAAGGCATTCCGGTGCGTCTCGTAGTTATCCGCCGACGTCCAGAAGGAAAGGCAGAATAGGGCGAGGTCCTCCACCACGTTCAGGAAGCAGGCCAGGATGCCCAGCAACCTTCTGCTTCGCCTTATGTGCTCACGGTAATACGCCAGGTAGATATTTGCCACCGCCAGTCGGAGCGGCAAGTGCAGGAAGATGGCCAGTCGCCAGACCGTTCGCTGGGGCTCATAGTTTCCAATGGCAGCCGAAACGGAGGGTAGATAGTTGGCCACATCGCAGTGGGTGTAGGTGCTCCGCACAAAGTCAAAGGCCAGTGACCAGGCCACGCAGAAAACGAAGCCTCCCAAGGGCAAGCTCAATGCGGTCAGCGCAAGCCGGGCGAAGGGCAGCCGAAAAAAAACGCTCTTCGGATCGCTGAAGCGCTCGTACGTGGGCAGCATTTGGGCTGCAGCTAGTGGGTGCAAGTGGGTCTAGGAGGTTGGGTTGGTTCAGTCAGCGAGCCACGATCCTCATTTCAACCGATTGCTCTCCCCTAATTAGCTAATATCCGCGGACTGCTTACGTTGTAAACATTGCGAATGAAGTTGTAAACAATTGAGTGATCGATATAATCAGCTGGCGCTGGCTATCGCACCTGGCGGGGTTGGTTTTGTATGCAAGGCAGTAACCGCCATCAGAGATGAATCAACTATCGATTAATAGAAATATTTTCTAGCTATTTATAGCTAGAAGCAGATAAGTCGTAATGAATATATACATTTTATTTAAATCAAATTTAAGATGAAATCAAAAAGGATAATATTAATTAAAATACGTTGTTAATGTTAAAATAGAAGGAATTTAGATCAATTATAAACGTAAGCTCGCTTTATAGATGTTTTTTTTAATTAAAAGAGCTAGATTTTGCTTAAAATCAGACGAAGCTACACCTATCGATATCGGTGTGTCTATCGCCGGCTGAGTGTCATCCTTAGCAGAGCTAAACAAAACAAAACACGCGCAAAAAAAGGATAAATTCTCATTGTACCCGCCGACAGAACAGCATCCTTCGAACCCGTCAAAGATGGACATCCTACTGGCCAACGTAAACGGCCTGCAGTTCAAGGCGGAGCGGGACCTGATCGAGCAGGTGGGCGCCATCCCCCTGCCCTTCTATGGGATGGATAAGTCCATTGCCGCCGTGTGCAACTTTATCACGCGGAGTGGCCAGGAGTGCGACAAGGGCAGCGCCTGCCCCTTCCGGCACATTCGCGGCGACCGGACCATCGTGTGCAAGCACTGGTTGCGCGGCCTCTGCAAGAAGGGCGACCAGTGCGAGTTCCTGCACGAGTACGACATGACCAAGATGCCCGAGTGCTACTTCTACTCGCGCTTCAATGCCTGCCACAACAAGGAGTGCCCCTTCCTGCACATCGATCCGCAGAGCAAGGTAAAGGACTGCCCCTGGTACAAGCGCGGCTTCTGTCGCCACGGCCCCCACTGCCGGCACCAGCATCTGCGCCGGGTGCTCTGCATGAACTACCTCGCCGGCTTTTGTCCGGAGGGTCCCGCCTGCAAGCACATGCACCCCCGCTTCGAGCTGCCACCGCTGGCGGAGCTGAGCAAGGATCAGCTGCACAAGAAGCTGCCCACGTGTCACTACTGCGGTGAGCTCGGACACAAGGCCAATTCGTGCAAGCAGTATGTGGGCAGTGTGGAGCATCGCAACAACATCAATGCCATGGATCACTCGGGTCACTCTGGCGGGCACTCTGGTCACTCCGGGCATTCGGGCGGACACTCTGCCGGTCACTCTGGACACTCAGGGCATTCAGGACACTCAGGCCACTCCGAGGGCAACGAGGACGGCTCCTCTAGTCACCACAATCAGCACGGCCCGCCTGGGTACATCAAGGTGCCCACGCCGCTGGAAGAGATCACCTGCTACAAGTGCGGCCACAAAGGTCACTATGCCAACAAGTGTCCCAAGGGCCACCTTGCCTTCCTCTCCAACCAGCATAGTCATAAGTAGAGCCTAGGAGTAAGAGTTTATCATGTAGCCCCCCACAGAGAGAGTTCAGAATAAATCTTCCGCGGAGACAGCGCGTCTTCTTTTCGATTCCAGCTGGTGGAGATCTGGAGATCTAGAGATCCTTTTGTATTTCCACCGATCCTTAACTAACTAACATGTAAGCTTGAGAGTGTTGAAAGAGCTCTTGAATAAATTTAAACTAACTGCCCTTTTGTTATCAGCGAAATACATAGAAACATAACTATCCATTTAAAATTAAATATTTTCGTCGTTAATTGTAATTTAGTGTAAAAAGTTCCATCAATTGTAAAGTAATATTCAAGCTTATAAAGAGAAAATTAAGCTCAAATTTAAAGTGGAACATGTTCTATTCTGGAACCATTTTATTTCGAATTTAGTTATAAACTAAACTAATTTGAACAAGTATTATGTTCGGTGTTTAGTATTTTTGGGTTATCGAATTTAGTATTTTGTAAAAGTCAAATGCATCGATAACTCAGGGCTCATACATAGCTATTCAGTTCGCTCACTGAGTACAAACATCAATTGCGCACCAAATTTTCAGTAAAAACAAACACATTTGGATTATTCGGACGAAAGCTAAAATAGAAGAGCAGCCATGACAATTCTGGGCAAATTGCGGGGAGAAATCAAGGACCAGGAGAAGGTGCCACTGCCGATGAACCTCAACGATGAGGCACTGCTGCACCATGGCTCCTTAATCGCAGTGAGTTTTCTTCCCCCTCCTTTTGCGCAATCCTTGGCGAGGAGTCGTTGTCGTCGTTGTGTCCTTGCCCCATTCCCCGTGCCTTCCTGCCCTGTCATGTCCTTCGGCCCGCGAGCCACAAGTTTCGCAAGTGGGTGGCTCTGCGGGAGGTCGCATTCCTGCGTTCCGAATTCGAATCCGAGTCCGATTCCGAAGCGTAATCGGGGTATCTCCAGCTTCAGCAGCCTCGGCCTGCAGGCTATCGATTTTTCGCTCGCTTGGAATTCCCGCTGTCCTTGCACTGTTTTTCCCAGGCGCTGCTACTCCTCTGCGCCACACTTTTCCTGGCCTCTCCTTCCCCCCCCCTTCAAGGACTCGCTCCTCGAGGTCAGAGCGGAGGCTCTGCTGGTCCTTCCTGTTGCTGCTGAGTGGCCCTGACAGCTGCTGGATGGAGCAACCCAATTTGGGCTTACCGAGCTCCAATTTCAGCTCTTTGTTTTCGCTGGCTTACTGGCTGGCACTTGCTCTTTGGCCGCGCACAGTGACCTCAAAAAGTGTGATTGCACACTCTCTCTGTGCAAGACCTGACCAGCAGGTGCAAAGAGCAGCCCAAAGAATATCGTGTCTTATCAGTAAAAAATTGCAGACATTTCACAATCTCCACACATATCGCCTTATCGTGTCAGTCATATTTTTATTGGTATAGATTTCATTTGTTATTTTTGCCATTTCCTTACCCCTACCACATATGTATTTTGGTGCATATGTCTAGAGACTACTGTATCATTATGAATAATGCTGATAGGTCATATCTGAACTAAATTTGGATTCCGTAAGTCACATAGCCCAGATATGTACATACATATGTACATATGTATATCATACCAGAACTAGACATTGCAGAAACGATTGAATGCGTTAAATGCGACACTTTCGATAATTTAAATGTCGATTTATCAAACTAACATTTTTCGATATTAAATTAAGTGCGATATTTGCTGGGAAGTGTCGTATGGGATACATCGATCGATACATCTCTCAAAGTACATCCCAAACCATAATTGCATTGTAATATTTCAGCTTGTGCAAGCTCTACTGTCATCAGCATTTTAATGTTTCACTGATTACTGCTTGCAACGCCCCATGTGTCTTCTTCCTAATTGTGCTTAATGCGGTTTAGTTAGCAAGTTGTTAGTACACATATTAAATATAGATTAAACATGTAACAAGCCACTAAGTCTAGTGAACTTCCTCCAGAAATTTGAAGTTTGCTTGAATCAGCATTAAATTTTCCGAGAATTCAATTCTGCAGTTAAATATTATTGAAAAAAGGGAATACACCACAAAATAATGACTTCCGAGTCAGCGCTATAGAACTGTATATATTTTCTTTATGACTGCAACTTATCGCTGTTTTGATGACTTCTCCAAATGCACACAGTTTGAAATTTGAGATAAGCCCGAGCGATCCGACATCCACAATATGGAAGTATATTCCTCCTACGACGTTGAATCCCACACAAGTATTTGCGCGCCTATTTCCATAGAATTGAATAAATAATAAATTCGTAATATTCCTAGATTAAATATATTATTGAGTTTCAAGGGTGTTAATTATAAATAAATATTATTTTGATGATAAAGAATAAATAAATACTGAAATCTCCAAGGGAATATGAACAAAGATTAAATAAATTAATGACTACCGGGGGGAGTGCAAATTTAAATAGTAAAAAAAAAAAATTATAAGAAACACCCAAAAAAAGTTTCTGCTAATTAAATAATATTTTTTTTACAGCCCAAAGTCGCCTACAGCGACAGCGAGGCCGATGCAGAGTCCATGGTCTTCAACCGACCACAGCACCATTGCCTGAAGTCCTTTGTCCTGTTCCTCATCGCCGTCGTGGTGATGCTGATGGGCGTTCTGGGCGGCTGGACCCTGTACCGCCTGTACGCTCCCTCGCATGCCAGCATGCGGTATCATGCCCTGTGCGAGATTCCTTATCCCGAGGACTCGATGGACCAGCCAAGGATTTACCAGCGCAGCGATGAGCCCTTCGCCTTGAACTGGCACGCCCTGTTGCCGCAGTTCGGACCCCTCCCGGACAGCAGTGTAGCCCTTGATGAGAACAGCAACTATTTCCGCGAGGAAATCGAACTGGATGGCGACAACGATGACGATGGCTATGCCACTGTGGATGTCCCCGACTTCAAGGATGGGCGACGGGGCAGGTTCATGCACGACTTCAAGGAGAACCAGTCGGCCATCATCGACACCACCACCGGCAGGTGCTTCATCATGCCGCTGGACAGGGAGACCACCCTGCCGCCCACCAGCTTCGTGGACCTCATGAAGAAAATGGGCACGGGCTACTACAACATTGATACGGAGCGTGTGCGTCGCCAAATGCGCGTGGTCACGCCCCGCATCACCGATCTCTCGCTCATTTCGGAGCGCATTGCCAACGAGTGCTACGACATGAAGGTCTACCAAATGGAGAAGTTCATCTCGGGCGGTAAGTCATCCGCTACATTGCCCTGCCAATAAGGGAAAGCTTATCCTTCCATCTTCCCTTCCCTCCTTTCGTTGCAGTCTCGAAGCGTTCAGCGGATCCTTTGCCCGATGCCGGCAAGTACGCTGTATTCATGGGCAAGGGCGTCATCGAGTATGACCTTGCCAACATCGCCGAGGTGGAGGCCTACGAAGCCAACGAGAAGCAGCAGGCTTGAGCTGTCTCAAGGAGGAGAATCTTTTAAGCTACAACACCCCATATATGGAATACACACAACCTAAACCTAAAGAAATTATTACTTAGAATCAATTTATACATATAGCAGACGCGCGGAGATCTATCTGTTTAGAGGTCTAGGATCTGGAATCATCATCTGGCGAAGGGAATCGTTTAGAGTCCTAGAAAGGAGGCGTAAACAAAAATTGTACCTAGAGAACGCAATCAAAAGCGATCGACGAAATTTGTGACAAATACGGTGGAGCAGCAAGGAGGGGAGGGGACAACAAGGATCGGATTGGAACGGACTATATCGGTGCACACTGCAGCATTCCAAGTACATATTTTATATACAGATATGCTCCTCTAACCACATATTCTAACAGTAGACCGAAGCTATTTACATGGAGACACTCAGCATCCAAAATCCAATATCCAGAATCCCAGCTAGCAGCCAGCCGAGCGGATCAGCTGATGGCAACTATCATCGGAAACAACAAATTAATCTAAATGTTCTTTAAACTTAATTCAAATGTATTAAACGCGAATTTGTGATCTTTAAGCGAGGCTTCTACTTTATTAATTGCTTTCTCGGGGTAACTATCAATAAATTAACTAATTAAAGGTACGGCTTGCACAGAGCTATTGTGTGATCCACGCCGTAGGCCACCTTGGTCACCTTCCCGTTGATGGCCGCCTTGAAGGGAAAGAACTGATCCTTCTTATGGCCCAGCCCCAGGTGGCCGAAGCGATTCTTGCCCCACATGAAGAGATCGCCGTCCGAGTTGACGGCGCCCATGTGAAAGACGCCGCAGCCGATGGCCACCACCGTGGTGGCATTGCTGAAGTCGTTCCGGCCAAAGAGAGGCGGCAGAAGGTGCTGCGGCCGCGACGTCTGCTCCACAAAGGGCCCGAAGCCAAGGATGCCAAAGCCCCAGGTGTAAACCAGGCCCTGATCGTTCAAAGCCATGCAAAAGGATCCCCCGGCAGCCACATCCCTGATCTTGCCAATGCCCTTGGTCAGCTTGAGGGCGCGCGGTAAGTTGATCTGGGTTTCCGCGTGCTCAGAGTCGTCCAGCTGCCCGTACTCCGAGTTTCCCCACCCGAAGACGTCGCCCGCCTCGTTCACAGCCAAAACACAGTCGGAAGAGCAGCTCAGCCGCACGATCTTCTCCTTGGCTATGTCACCGGCAATGAGCGTGATTTGGCCGGCGGTGTGGTAGTTTCCCTGGCCAGTTTGGCCGTCTGCGCCCCAGCCGCAGGTGTAGACGCGTCCGGACTTGGTGAGGAACATGGTGTGGTCCTGGCCACACTCAACGTGCACTAGTTCATCCTCCTTGCCGCATATATCCTCCTGCGGAATTCGGTGGATGAGCGCGCTTTTGCTGTAGCGCTCCTCCTCGATGATGGAGCGTCCGCACTGGCCGTAGGAGTTGTTGCCCAGCGTAAAGACGGTGCCGTTGCGCGTGAGTACCACCAAGTGAGCCCTGCCCGCCGACATGCTCTTCACCAGCATGTCCTCGTCCGTTTCCCCCTGGACGCGCGGCAACTTAATGGCCGTGGGATAGATGATAACGTCCAGATTAGCCGGATCCTTGGGATTGCCTTTCACCTGGAAGCCCAGCTGCGAGTCCGTGTTCAGTCCGCTCCCAAAAAGCGTTTCCCCATCATCCCTTTGCACTGCATAGGCTGTGAATCCGTAGCCGGCGGCCACATTCGTAATTTCGTTGTTGTTTGAGAACTGCAGCCGCGTCGGATGATGCACCATCTCCGTGTAGCGCTCCTGGGCCTTCTTCACGTTGGTCTGCAACCCCAGGGCGCCGGTCTCCTGGAATCCCCACACATAGACACGGTTCTCGTGGTTATCCGTCACCTTCGGCGTGTACTCCTTGATCTTGGACTTGTCCTGTGCCAGCACACTCCTCTTGGCCTTGGCGGTGTAGGACCTGCAGAGCGCAGGTTCGACTCTCCTCAGGGTTTTCAGCATGGTTAAAGCTTTATTTTGCGTATAACATGTTTAAAAGTTAACTTTTTAATATTTTTTAAACCAATTCTGATCAGAGGGTCAAACAGCTGTTCGCCCAGATGGTTTCATCTACATTTAACAACACCGTTCCTGCAATGGGAGTGTGTCTGTGATAATCTCAATTTGGATAAGAAATAGCTTATCGAATACTAATCGATAGGCGAATCAATCGACTGGATCATCATCGAGGCATCGAATGCGCAAATCGAATAATAAATAAACGAAAGGAATCGGCTGCGCTCCGGCGAAATCATTAAAAATTAATTAGAAAACCGCAAATCCAGCGCTGAGAAAGTGTTTAACCAGCTGGTAAATCGCCCAAAATTGTCGCGTTTAACGCTCGCATATCCGAAACTCTGGGTTTTCTGTGCATTTCGAGTGCTTTTCCATTGCCGCAGACGCACCAGCAGCAGCAGCAGCAGCATATGTACACACTCACACCCGCACACACACACACACACACACACCACCCATTCCGCCGTGTATATACATCTGTAGGTGCGTTATGTACAAAAGTATTATAATTATAAAATTGCAAGTGAGCCAAGAGTGTGTGTGTAAAGTGCAATAGCCTGGGCGGAGAGTTCGGAGTGGAGAAAAGTAAAGTGAAGTGAAGTGCGCTGCTCCAGAAGATTCATATTCGTTCATTCCCATGTTTGGTCAAAGGGCTGGTTCGGTCGCTGCTCGCTAGGGCAAGCAAGCAAGGATACCTCGCCACGGATAAGGACACGGACTCGGACTCGGACTCGGAACACACACCGACGAGGAGGGCCAGGAGGAGCTTCTTCGAACGGGAGCGGGAGCAGGAGCAGGAATAGGAGTTGCCGTCGCAAGCGCTTCGTCTCCGGTAGGTACACACAAAATATTCGGCTGCTCCTTTTTAGCTCCTGTTTGTGTCGCTCTCTCTCTTCGCTTTGCTCTCTTTCGGGTGCCGCCCGCTCTCGTTGCTCTACCTCTCTCTCTCTCTGCTCTCTGTCGCGAAGCACCTGGTGGTGCGAAGTCCTCTCGGTGTCCCAGTGGGTGGCTGCCTGCCTGCTTTGGCCTGCAACCCTTGTCCCGTCACCTTTTTTTGGGTAACCATGGTCGTGTGCTAAGTGTGCCATCATCCTCTGCATTTCTGGCATCATCACTCCCCTCCTGCAGGAACCCCACCCCGAGCGAGTCCTTGCTGAAAGCCACCACCACCACCTCGCAGAGATTTTGCGCAGCAGCTCTCTCGCAGCGCAACTCTGGGCACGGCCGGCGACTCCCCCGGCAACAAATCCCGAAAAATACGGAAAACAAAGCCCGAAACCCAAACCAAATCCTAAATCCCATTCCCCACCAAAATCGTCTACTTAATCAACTCGTCCGAATGGGCTTCCACAGCCCACAGAATGAGTGATCTTATGTAAACAGGCCACGGCTGAGGGGCTGCCCTTTGCCTCCCACGACTGACTCCCAGATAAGACAACTCCCCAGCCTAATGCAGATGGCCCACTTTCAGTTCCTCCGCCTCCTCCTTGTCCAGCCCCAACCAAGTCGTAACTCAATGTTATAGAACTATAAATGCTCCCATTTTCGGGGCGACCAATTTGTTTGTGACGGAATAGGAGCCACCGCTACTCCCTCGAATGGAACCGCCGATCATCTCAGGCCACTCCACTCCAAAGAGTGAAAGAAGGGAAATACCGAAAAGAAAGAAACTTTCCGCCTCATAAACTCGTGGGCCCGTCGTCCGTGTTTCCCAAAGCACGTGCAACTCTTTCTTTCTTTTCTTTCTGTTTTTTTTTTTCGCTGGCATTTTGCTATTTCCCTGAAAACAAGACGAAATGCTGTCAAGGCAATGACACGATGTACACAGCGGGAAAAGATGTTTGCCCTCAAGCTACCCGATAAGATTATCTTAGTTTAGTTCAAGATCACATATTACGAGTAACATAAATACTGTATGCTTAGTGATATGAACTTGAATTGATAAAGATATGTATGATAATACTTGTATAGCAATGTCTAACTGCACTTTATAAACCCTGGATGGGCGCCGAAAGTCAAGGTCGGAGCATGAGAAAGGTGCAGAATATGTGTCATAAGTACAGGGGCTTGCCTCCAACGAAGACTTTGCATTTTAACCCCCGAGAGCACGATATTTTCTTCGAGATACTCTCAAGCTGTTTTGTAACGTTAGCAACGATGATCTGGTCTCTGAGAGCTAAAGTAACCACCACGAGAACCAATCCAAGGCATTAAAGATGCGTATAGTTTCTAATATATCGTAGCGAAGCTCTCTTAATCTTCCTCGGCCTTCCCAATCTCAGCAAACATAAATATCCAAAGTTTATGTGATATAAAGAGACGATAATACCTCCACAAGAAGCTCTTTCCAAAGTAAAAAACCAAGGAAATAGTTTATACAATCTATATAACCGAGTAAAAACCCAATAAATTCGTTCACACCCTCCTCCCTGAATCGATTTTCAAAACACAAACAAACAGACGTCAGAGTGTCTGCATATCTGTGACAACATCCGAGAAAATATAGCCTAGATATAACTAGATATACTGGGACAACGTCACGTTGTTGATATCGCACAGATGGTGTGAGGAGAAATTCCCCAATTTCCGGGGTACCATTTCCCCCAGTGCACTGAAGGCGGGGGCGTGGCAGGCAGTGCTCCGTTGTCAATGTCTCGGCTGTTTGGACGGACTTATGCAAGCGCAAACAATAACAAAACAATTGCCAAGCCAAAGAAAATCCAAATTCGAAGCCAACAACCAACGGTGGCAGTGGCGGTGGCGGTGCAGTTCATTGGCAGCCAGCCAGCCAAGCGTTTCATGTTTACCCAGAGCTCCACCTCGTCTCTCCTTCGCTCTTGGTTGCAACCCCACCTTATCACACTCGAGCATTGGGCACAAGACACAATCTTTTTGGGTTCTTTCTTTGCCGCTATCTCGGCTACGGTTTCACTCCCCGCTTTCTCCTCGAGACACGGAGAGAGAAACCATAACACAAAGGGGGCAGAGAGTGAATCACTTGGCGACCAGTTCCTCCACTTGAACAGGGGAACTTGCCGCCTATCTCGGCGAAAGCGAAAAGCCTTGACTAATCGATGGCAAAACAAACAAACAAAAAAAAAGAACGTTCTGTGTTATCGCTTTAGACTTATTAGTATTATGACAACGGAGGTAAGGGTTCTAACAGGAAGTTCAAGCTGAATTTAGTCAGAAATTGAGACCATATTTGGAATCGATGGAGGTACTCATAATAGTTCCAGGGAAGAGAACTGGGAAATACCAAACTATACCAAACTTATTCTTTAAATGAATGTTGTGGGTGTTAAGCCGTCTCTCTATTTGTGATCTAACAACCATTACCTCCCAGCCATTAAGTGCAAAAAGTGAAACCTCTTGCAAATGTGGCGCAAAGTCAAAGACCCAGAAGAGCAGCAGAGTGTCTGACACTTATTGATTTTTAATTATGGCAGCTCTTCGGCCCAACAAGATGACCCTTGGCTACGACATTGACTTTGATTTTCGTTGGCTCTTTGGCTTGCTGGCCATCGAACTCTCTAGCCTCTCTCTTTTCTTTGCCGAGGCGATCTCTGGTCTCAGCCAGCTGTCTTAGCCTTATGTCACTTGCTCGCTTTGGCCGATAAATCTCGGCCAAGAAACCAATTTCCGAAATCCGCTGCCAATTCCCGTTTGTGACTCATTGCGGTCGAGTGTCTCAGTCTTGCTTGGCCTGAAGCGGAGGCTATTGTTGCTTAAGATCTCGTATTGTATATGTACATACATACATCTATGTATGTATATTTATATGGGTTTCCCGGTTCTGTGACCTCCTCCCCGTTTGGGGGAATCAATAACCGATGATGATGCCCGCTTAGCAGCCGTCGTTCCTCTGGCAATTGCTTTCAATTGAGGCAACTTTCACTTGCACGGATTTAATTGCCACACAAACTGGAATGGCCAGCTTGAAGCTCGCAGTTCCCGGCTCCCAGCTCCCTGCTCCCCGCTCCCTCATCACTTACACCAACACAGCTCACACAGCTCATTCACTACTCAGTCATCCTCCTCCTCATCGCTGGCTCGCTGACCCAAAACAAACATTTTCATTTGTACTTCCTTTAGCTAATCATTTTTACGCTTCTTGGCTGAGAAAAATTAATCCCTAATTTGCATATCATTTGCTCTGTTTTACCTTCTTTTTCCATCTTCGTTTATGTTTTGTTTGCGTTGCTTATCGTTTACGTTTGCCACGCCTACGCTTACGCCTGTGCCTACGCCTACACTTCCGCCTCTGCCACTGTCACTGCCACTGCAACTGCAACTGCCACTGCCACTGCCCCCTCCTAGCAAATATGCATTGGCCAGAGGCAGCAACATCATGCAGCAAGCTTAGAGTGCCCGCGGGCAGCAGCAACACATAACCCCATCATATCTACATCTACATCTACATCATCACATCATCAACATCAAGTCCTAGTCCAAGACCGACTCAAGTCACGCCTCCCTTGCCTCCAGGAGCAGCAGCTGTAACTGGGAGCCCGAACGGAGCCCCAGCCGGAGGAGCAGGTATCTTCCCGCGGCGGAGGAGCAGCCGGTAGTCTGGAATGTTGGAACACCCCCAGCGGTTCGTGCGCAACATCCCCGACTCCTCAGCCAGCAGCAGCAGCAGCAGCTCGCATCACCAGTATCCGCCACAGCTGCCGCAGCACCAGAATCTGAATCTCAACCAGAATCAGAATCAAAACCAGAACCAGAATCAGAATCAGATCTACCAGTACCGTCCCCAGGTGCCCGTGCCAGGCTCACCTGCCCACCATCAGCGGCACTCGTCGCTCTCACAGCAACAGCAGCAGCTGCACCACCGCACCCTGTCCACCGCCTCCTCGTGCAGTGCCCAGCACAAAAGTGTGACCTTCGGCCAGCCAGCGCTCGACTGCGGCAACGTCAGCGGCAGCGGAAGCGGTAGCGGGAACTCCTCCAGTGGCAGTGCCGCAGGAAACGCTGGAACCCAACCAATGGCGGGCAACATGAAGCACGGTGAGCCACAATTCCTAGCAATTCCCTAGAATATTCCCATCCCTTGGACTCCGACTTGACTAACTCCGTTCTTTCCACCAGGCAAATCTCAGGAAGACGTGTGCTACGTGGTAGCCAAGTATGACTATGCGCCGCAGGGTGCCCAGGAGCTGGATCTGCGCAAGAACGAGCGCTATCTGCTGCTGGACGATTCGAAGCATTGGTGGCGCGTCCAGAACAGCCGTAACCAGTCCGGCTATGTGCCCAGCAACTATGTGAAGAAGGAGAAGCCCTCGCTCTTCGACAGGTGCGTCATGTCCGATTGCTGGCTCGAGAGTCGTCCCCAAGAAAGAAAAACTAAACCTAAGCGTTCTTCTTGCTCTGATTTCAGCAGAATTAAGCCCTCTCTCTCTGTATTTGTATCTGTATCTGTAGCCGTAGATGTATCTGCATCCGAACTCCCAACTTTTGCTTTTGGTTGTCGTGAAACTGCTTTCGGCTTTCGTATTTTGTGTTTAGGTTTTTTCGAAACAAAACAAATTCCTTTTTGCTTTCGTTGTCTGCCGAGCCCCAGCCCCGGACCCAGCCCCACTCCCCTAACACTCGAACTAGGGCTAGACTAACCCCATACCCAGCACCAGAACCGCCATTCCCTCTCCCCCCCAGAGATCACTCCAAATTCAAGTTTCCTCCCCAAATCTAACCCCTAATCTCTCGCTCTCTCTCTCTCTCTCTCTCTGATAGCATCAAGAAGAAGGTGAAAAAGGGATCTTCCGGCTCAAAGACGCTGCCCAATTGCTCGCCGTCGCGACAAGTCGAGAGCCCAACAATGTCACGGCGTCTGCCACCCGATCCTGCCGATGCCATTGGCACCGCGGTCGTCAAGTACAACTACCAGGCCCAGCAGCCGGACGAACTCTCGCTGACCAAGGGAACGCGGATACTCATACTGGAGAAGTCCAACGACGGCTGGTGGCGCGGACAGAGCGGCAACTTGGTGGGCTGGTTCCCCAGCAACTACACAACGGAGGATTGTGATAACGATGGCGAAATCCATACCTATGCCATGGCCGAGAATGTGCTGGATATTGTGGTGAGTTGGAAGTAGCCAGAAAGGAGGAGTCAGGAGAGGATCTTGCCTAAACTGACACATTCCCGATGCTTTTTCCAGGTCGCTCTGTACAGCTTCACGTCGAACAACGACCAGGAGCTGTCGTTTGAAAAGGGCGATCGCCTGGAGATCGTGGATCGGCCCGCCTCCGATCCGGACTGGTACAAAGCTCGCAACAACCAGGGCCAAGTCGGTTTAGTTCCACGCAATTATCTCCAAGAGTTGAACGATTACCTGGCCACGCCCTATCGCAACACGAGTGCCGGTGGCAGCGCCGGCAATGGCAACGGTGGCAGCAGCAATAACGGAGCTGGTGGTGGTGGCGGTGGCGGCGGCGGCAGCGACTCCATGGAGCGACGCAACGAGGGTAACAAGTCGGCGGCACAATCCTCCTCCGGCCAGCCCATCGAGCGTCCCAATTTGGCGGGCAAGTCATGGTACTATGGCGCCATTACCAGGAGCCAGTGCGACACGGTGCTGAATGGCCACGGCCACGATGGCGACTTCCTCATCAGAGACAGTGAGACTAATGTGAGTAGAATAATATTCAGAGTTAACTTTCGACTAGCACTGACTCCCTATTTCCCTGCAGATGGGCGACTATTCGGTTTCGTTGAAGGCACCCGGGCGCAACAAGCACTTCCGGGTGCACGTGGAGCAGAACATGTACTGCATCGGCCAGCGCAAGTTCCACTCGCTGGACCAGCTGGTCGACCACTACCAAAGAGCGCCCATCTACACAAACAAGCAGGGCGAGAAGCTGTACTTGGTGCGATCGCTGCCAAAGGCCAATGGAACGTAAGCAGGATCGGCAGGATCAGTGCGGAATCTCAGCATCCACAGCAGCATAATCAGCAAAGAAAAACCCCCGTATTCAGCAACACACAAAGATTATACCAAGGCTAACTTGTAGGCAGCTCAGCAGCGCGTGCGCGACGTGTAGTTCAATGTAGTTCGGATTCGGATTCGGATTCAGTTTGGCTTAGTTCGGATTAAATCAGACCAGCGTGTGTGTATATAGATCGGTTGGTTCTACGCCACGGACAAGGACCTCGACCTCGACCTCGACCCCTCTTTTTGTACTTTTATATAATTGAATTAACTAAATTACCAAATTACCGCTTACTTAACCGCATTGGCTATGTTAAACGTTAAACGAGGGCAGAATAACCAAGATCCGCATTCGGTTCGAGCAATTCTAGATGTCAACATGCAATACATTTACATACATATTTACATATAACATACCATGTGCACATATTATACTATATTCTAAAGCAAAGTTGTAGCAGAGACTAATGTACACAGCAGGGGGAGGAGATCGCTTTTAACCGACAACACACTCGAACATGTAATATGAGAATATGATATACGAGTATGATATGATATGATATGATATGATACATGATATATGATGTCCATTATCCGTGTGCATACCGTAGGCAGACTAGGGATGGTAGAGGATATCGGTATTGTATCGATATTTAACGCGAATTGCCGATATATAAATCGATATTCAACATTGTGAGATTAATTGATTTTCTATTTCGATAAATACATCCAATTTTCAAATACTTATGCAATATTGCAATGCAATATTTTTTGATATTTCAAATTTCCATAATTGAAATTGATTTTCTATTTAGATAATTTCCAATAACTTATATTGAGCTATTAAATTGTTCAAATATATATCGATAATAGCGATATTCAAAAGTTAAATGCAATATTTTCCATATCTCAACTTTACGAACTTTTCGATACTTCACGCAAGTTTCCGATATATAAATCGATACTTAATTTTGTTCTGATAGATACAAATACAAATTTAAAAGAATATCAAACTATGCTTTCTTTGCGATTATATAGAGCGCGATATTTATGTCGTTATATCATATATCAATCGTAACCAAATCCGCAGACTATGATCTCGCGTATGTACATACATAGGTGAGAGAGACAGTTGACAGGGTTCCTGAGCTCCAGGACACTCAACCACACACACAGCCAGAGTGAGGATCGCTCCTAACAGTCATTTTTTGTATTATTTAAAGATTAATTATCGAGTACGACGACATAACCATGCAAAAACACACAAAATACAAATGATATCTCCGATAATTATAAACATAATCTTAATCGTTTGCTAGCGCGGAGAGCGAAGAGCGGCGTATAAGCCATACTTGTACAGTTGATGCAATTGCTAACCTATATAGGCACCCATCTCCTTCATCTCTAGACATTATTTGCGATTTACCACTTACGATTTACGATTACGCAGCGATTCCAGCTTTAACAACAAACAACCCCTTTGTTTAATACCTATTGCTATTATTTTGTTTTCATCTAAGTTTACGTTTTGAATATTATTATGATTATTATTATTTTGTTTTTATTTTAAATTTAGGAGCGTAAGTTAGCGAAAGCCAAGAAGGGATCGACATGATAAGTAAAATAGATAAGAGCGAAAGTAGAGTGGCTGCCAGTTAAAGGACTTTTCTTTTTAATACGCGAATTTTTAAATTATAAATCTATATTATTATACGAGTACGTAAAGCATAAAACTTAAATAATTTATAATAGTAATTCAAGACAATTGCTAAACAACCAACAACTAGTACTAAAGACGAAGAAGAGAACAAACTAGAAATTATACCGAAACGGAAATGAAAATAAAAGTACATTCAAATAAATCTATAAAGCGAAATGTGTATTTTTTTTTATACCAAGGGAAATCGGGTTTAAATAGCTTTGATAAACATCGAAATCTATCGATTTCAAGTGATTTTAGCACACTAAATTATCGACCAGCCCAATGTGTGTGTACTATCTTTAAAGATGATGGAAATTGGAAGTTAGAGCAAGAAACAAAACCAATGTTTGTCCGGTTTTAAAAATGATTTAAACACAAAACCATAATAAACTTACTTTAATGATGAAGATGGAATAATTCAGAAGCTAAAGCTTGAAAAATATCAATGTTTATCGATTTATCGATGTTTACAAAATACTTTATAGCTTCGATTTTTAACTACAATTTACTTGCATGCATACCTTGTGGGATTTTTGCATAACAGAGTAACAAAGGTATAACAAAAGTGATATTTCTACTCAATTCAAAACATCGTTAGCTTTGATTCTCAAACTGAACTTTAATTTACTTAAAATTCCATGGAAATTTCAAGTAAGAACTCGAAAACATCGATGTTTAATTATTTAAGAACGAATTTCTCACACAAAACGATTGATCTACTTTTTGGGGGATTTTCTTGATTATCTAAGAAGTTCTTAGGGGAAACCTTTTAACCAAATTCAGTTTGCATTAATTTACATATATTCCTGACCGTACCCCAATAAATTGTAATTAATATTCTTCGATTTTTACGCATTATACCAACCCACAAACCAACGAATAACATCTGGAAAATACACAAATCACAAAGGGTGACAAAAAAAGTAAGACAAAAGCTTAGTTAGCGTTCTTATTTGTTTTTATTGAAAGTTCGTAGTTTAAATATAACTTTAAGGCTTCGATAATGTTTGACACGTTAAGGCTAAAAATGGAAAAATTCTTGCTTCTTATCAATGGACAATGTGGACATGTGGAGGAGGAGTCATGGATTCGATTCGATTCGGTTCGATGGATGGATGGATGGGTGGATGGGTGGGGACTGGGCTCAATGACGGGCATTACACGGGGCTTACAGCCGAACAGATAGACAGTATCTGTACAGTGTCTATGGTGTGTCTTGAGCTATCTCTGCATGCCCGATATCGCACGTACAAGTACTCGTATATCTATATACTTGTATACATATATCTTAGCACACGAACTGTCGGCGATTTTTAGCAAATGAAAACAAGAAGCAATTCATTAGGTACAAAAGCATATATATATATATATCCGTATTCTGCATCCGTATCTGTATTCTGTTTAGTTTAGTACGTGTTTATAATGTATAGTTTTATAATCTTATTAAGGCCACACAATCAATAACTGACAAAAGTCTTAATCGCAACGCAAAGTGCCAAAGAAGGGACCGGACCGGGGACAAGTACGAGGACAGGCTACGAAGGACAAGCACATAAAACAAAATAACATAAAACATGCATCCGCCACTCGGATTTGTTAGTTAGTAGAGTGCACGTTAGTGTGTGGGCGCTTAGTACAAGTAGAGAGAGAGAGTTCTTTCGGGGACAACGGTTGTAAATACAAATATCTACATCCATATCCGCATCCGCATCCGTATCCGTATTCGTAAACGTTAGAGTAGAGTTACCATGTAAAAGAATATAACAACGCCCGCGCGGAGCTCTCGGCGTGTACATATTTGAGCTATGTACACGGAAGGAGTGCTCCTCCTCTCCGGCGTCGTGTATTATGTATAATATATATTAACGCTATTGTTCGTAAAATGGACTAATTTCGGCTTGTGGTTCCCGCTCCCGATCTGGCGCCGTCCTCTGCCCTTTCCCTTTGTTCGCTGGCTCAGTGCCTATGCCGCTGATGCTGCTTCCTTTGCTGCTGCTGCTGCTGCTGCTGCCTCTGCTGCGCAGCAAGTGGCTGTGGCGGTGGCGGATTCTCCCGACTGGTTGAGTCTCATAAGAATGGATTGTTGGTGTGCACGGCGCCGCTGCTGGCCTGTAAATATCAAATAAAGTAAGTAAGTGAGTTCAATGTTCAAACCAGACCTCGCTGGAGGTAATTCACCGACTAATCAAGACAAGGGAACGTGACAGAGACGTCTCCTCTCCTGGATCAGTCGGCCTACTCACCGCAAAGGGATTGTTGACCATCACCGGAGCAGGCTGCATGCTACCGAAGCCACAGCCATTGGGCAGGCCCTGGGAGATGGTGAAGCCATTGTTGTTGTTGAAGTTAAAGAAGTTCGCCTGGTGCTGCTGATGAAGCTGCTGCTGCTGCTGCTGGAGGAGATGCCCCATCTGCTGCTGGGGACTGCTGCCGTAGGCATTTGGTATGAGCGTCAACTGGCCATAGAGATTCTGCTGCTGCTGCTGTTGCTGTTGGTGCTGGAATGGATTCACCACATGGCTGCTAAGCTGCTGCTGCTGCTGCTGCTGTTGTTGGCTCTTGAAGGGATTCGGATTGTTGTTGAGGGCTGGAAAGGCACAAAACTTGTTAAAAACTCAAGTAATGAGAACCCCCCTTCAAGGACTCACCACTACCAAAGGCCTCTGCGTGGCCATTGGTGGGCGTGGGCGCCTCCGAGGCACTGCCCTCGCTGGCCTTCAGTTCGCGCAGCTGCTCGTCGAGATCCTTGAGAGCAGCATATCTATCCTCGCTCGGTGCCATCGAAGCTGCGCTCTTTGGAGGACTTGACGTTGCATGGCTGCCACCATTCTGCAAGGGAGCACCTGCAAGGATTAGAGGGAAATGAAGTTAGGTTAGTGCTAATCAGGGATTAAATATATTTCCGGGGCAAGAAACAAAGCATTAAACAAACGAAGCATCCAAGGAACACAGAAAGAACGAGCCAAAAATGCAAACTGAACTTTGGTAACTCAAAAAGTCAACACAAACGAGGACGAGGACTTACTCCACGTAAAGAAATCATGAAAATTGGCATTTAAAATATTCGTTTCTTGATCATCCGCCGCCTGATCTTGATCTTCGTGGGAGCTGCTCGAAAGGGAGCTGAACAACATGTACGAGAAGGAGGCAGGAGGCTTCTCCGGAGGCGGCTGCTGCTGCTGCTGCTGCTGTTGGTTCACCAAGTAGGGCAGGAAGGGATTTGAGGGCGAATAGGGCAATGGCGGTTCCGCTATGCTCGAGGAGCAGGAGCGTGGGCTACTGAAGGTGGAGTAACTCAATGCCTGCTGCGACTCTAGCTCCTGCTCCTGCTCTCGTTCTGCCTCTATCCGCATCTCCTCCTGCCAGAAATTCCAGGCCAGCTCTGGTTCTTCGCGGACGGTTGGCAGAGGAACTTGAATATGAACTGGAACTGTAGGTGGTGGCTGTGGCGGCGGCGATGGCTCATCGCAATCGTCAAAGGGATCGTGGAAGCCGCGCCTGCTCCAGTCGCTGACCCAATCGTGGAAGGTTGTTGCCGCTGGTAGCAGCCAGAGAGAGAGAGATTAGACAGTGTGTCAAGGAGGTGAAGAAGTCACGTGGTTTGTGGTGGTGTTCGAAGTGGCAGGAGAGCGAGGCAGGCGCTAAGCTAGCCGTGGATAGCTACAGGAAGCCAAGGCCATGGCATTGCTGATGAGTCAAGCAGCGGGTGCAGCAGCAAAAGGAGTGTAGGATGATGTACATACATTCTGGCTTACGGGAAACATATTCTATGATCACATTTTAACACCTCTTCTACGCCTGCAATGTGCAAGCAAAGCTTGGAAGACTCCTCTCTTGCGAGCCCTGATTATAATTGATATTGAGCAAGAGAGGAGAGTGAGTGGAAACGCTCTCTTGTAATGAGTTCATATATACTCAGTAGCGAACGAGAGAGAGATCTTCGCTTACCATTGAGCGACAGTTTCTTTTCGTTTAGACACTCAAGAGAGACTACTCTCTTGCGAGCCCTGATTATAATTGATATTGAGCAAGAGAGAGAGTAAATAGAAACGCTCTCTTGTATTGAGTTGAGTACTCAGTAGCGAACGAGAGAGAGAGATCTTTGAGAGTTTCTTTTCATTTAGTCTTGGCAGCGGAACCCCAAGAATATACAGATTGAGGCAAATGTAAGAGCTCTGATTATAATGGATCGAAATCTAATATCTAAATAGAGGTGGAGTTGAGGAACAAACTTCAGGAGAAACTATTTAAAAATAGCGTAAGTGAGCCAAAGCAACAGTGATTGATAAACTTGTAATCCTGAGTAATCCCAATTATATCTCAACAAGCTTTGAAAACATATTGAAATTAGAATACAAATTAATAAATTAAAATCAGTTTCTTATTTACAATTAAAATATATTAATATTTAAGGGAAATCTCTTCCAAGGAAAACAAACGAAATATATTTTAAAGGCAGCTGTTGAATGGAGATAAGTGTCAAAGGATCAAAGGTTTCAACTGGAGACCACACTTACCCACTGCATTGAAGATGGGCGCATGATCAAAGTCCGCAAAGTTCTCTGTGCCCTGATGTCCATTGCCATTGAGGAGGAGCTGTTGCTGATGCTGCTGCTGCTGCTGCTGCTGCAACTGTTGCTGCTGCTGGAGATGAGCCGCCCTGAGCGGCTGCACCTTGGCATAGCCATTGCTGGAGCCCACCGAGGAGACCGAGGAAACCGCCGGCGATCCAGCCGAGCGTGCCGACGTGGCATCGAAAATGGTGGCCGAGCCAAAGTCCGCCACAAAGTCGGAGTCGGCGCCAAAGCCGTTGCTGGCACAGCTGCTGGTGTCCGAGAGGGCGCCCGTGGATGTGGATCCGGCGCTGTTCAGGCTGCTCAGTCCTCCGCCGCCGTTGAGGCCAAAGGCATCGTGATTGTTGTTGCTGCTGTGGTTATGATGATGCTGCGGCCTGCTGATCGACGAGGAGGAGTTGGACGAGGTGGAGTTGGCCTTCTGCAGGCCATTAGCTGCTGTACGCTGGGCGGCCGGCGGCGTTAGATGGATGCTGGCGTAGCCATTGTTGTGGCTGTGCTGGTGATGGTGGCCATTGGCCTGGGATTGGGATTGATGGCTCTGAGCTGACTTCAGGTTGACGGCATTGGCCAGAGACTTGAGCGGACTGGCCGGCTCCAGGTAGTAGCGCTTCCTCTCATACTTGTCGACCATCAGTTCGCGCTGCTCCTGCTGGTGGGCAGCCCTCTTCGGATCCCACAATCCCAGCCAGGTCTTGGCGCACAGCTCGTTGCCGTGCGTGCGCAGGAAGTCGATCTCGTCCTGTGTGAATGTGGCCATCGATATGGATTTCACTCGATGGGGTGGCGTCAGGCCGCGTCTGGAGGAGAAGGCGGAATAGGAGAAGAAAGGCGCGAAATTGAAATGAAGTTTGCAACTTAATTTGGGGCAAAGTAATTGTAGTTCTTTCAAGATTTCACCCACACTCTAACCGCTAATTTGGAGCTGGTGGCCAGGTAGGTGGTGGCTTCTGTTTGACCCACTTGCTACCCGAATGACCCGTCAAATGGGCGTTCAATTTCAGTTAATTGCGCAAATTAATTGCGCTGGCCTTGGGGCCGCCCGAACGAAAGCAATTGGAGCACTTGGAGTGGCCAGAACGGCATGGAAAATGAAAACCATAAACACAGACACACAAGAGCCGAGGAGGTGGAAGGTGGGTGGTGCGAGAGTTTTTCCAGCAAATTCGACTCGCAACGATGGCTAATTTCGGTTTTTCCCGAATTTCCCGATACGAAACGAGTCCACGACGAGCAGCAAAAGCAACAACTTGATGGCAACAACAGCTCCAACTTGGCCACAACATGGCAACAGCGCCGGCAACACCAGCGTTGGCCAAATATGCACGGCAAGAGGAAGAAGAAGCTGGGGCCACCAGAAACTGGACGTTTCACATGAACGCTCCACTGGCTTCAGTTGGTCGCTGGCTTGGCTTGCTGGCTTGGCTTGCTGGCTTGTCGCTGGTTGGTAGCTGGTTAACTGGTTGCCGGTTGCTGGAAAACAGGCAATGCTACAACCAAGAATAGAGTGGGTCTAACGACCAGGAGATACCCTGTACTACCAAGTATTACAGCTAATTAATATTACCTCTAAATAATGTTATATATTTTCTCTTATATTTATAGAAAATGATCGTGATTGCCATAGATAAGACATACATAATTGTCGTCTTTTGGAATTGGAAGATAGTCAAGGATCGTAGACTCCAGTTGCTCTAAATATATAAATGTTCAGGAAGAAGAGGATCAAAATGTATACAATTGTATAGCCAGTATTTCCTCTATTCTTTTAGGGAGGATAAGAAAATCAATGTTAACAATACTTTTCATTATTTTTTTATGCTTTAGTTGTAATAGTAGTGGGTAAGGCAATTAAAACTATTAAAACTAATGCAAATAACTGATAAATAACTAAAAAGAAAGGCGCATCTATGTACATTTGTTTCCCTAGGTACCTCTGTTATAAACAAATAACCGAAAATGAAGAGACCGACTGCCAGGCGATTTATAATGAGAAAATCAAGGCAAAGTACTCTCCATTCCTATAGTCTTAAATCCAACTCCCACAGGGTATCGGGTAACCGTTCTAGAAGCTGCTGATTGCTGCCTAATGGCATCCGAGCCATTTTCCTGCGACTCTGCGCTAAGTGCCGAGCGGATGAGGTCCTTTGTCTTTGCCATCCTGCCCCGTCCCTAATTCAATTGTGGCTTCATTTCGAGGCTGTGAAATGGATGCCCAAGGGAAAAGCAGAGGCGCAGAAGCGGAAGTCTTTGAGGGCCCTGCCAGCGAAAAACAATCAACTCTCACTCGGCGTTAAGTGGATCGAAGTGAAGCAGCTAGCAGCTAGCAGCTAGCAGCTCCACCTTCTCCTGACCCCTGAGACCAACGGAGCGGACCGGAGAGGACGACTTCCGCCGGCGGCTAAATGATCTGTGAAGCTGCTGCTGCCAGCGGAAACCATATGCCGCAGCAACAGGAGGTTGCTCGACCTTACAGCACCATCGCTACACAGTCAGAAATGAGTTTAATCTTATCGAAGAGCACTTGAAAAACACTCGAAACTACAATTAATCGCAATCTATTGTGTTGTTTTTGCCAAAAGGCAGTCACTAACGATGTCACACTCGAAATGAGCTGGACAATGTGATTTAACTAAGCCTTAATATTCGGATAGGTAAACTTAATCATAGATTAGGTAGGCATCTCATTGCCTTTTTCTTCAATTGAAACACAAAACCAGTGAACCGAACGTGCCATTTAAATGCAGAGATTTGCTTTCTTAATTTATGGCCGCTCCTAATCCCCAATCCTATTAAAATATCAAGCTGGCTTTGGCCGGATTAAGCCGGTCGTTGATGGTACATACGTGATGAATTTTTCCCCGTGTGTTGAGAGCACCACTCACTCACTGGCCCAAGTGGATGCAGTTGTCCGAGTGGCCGGAGAGCACGCACACAGCCAGTTCGTTAGGGGATTTGGGGTGTGTGGGAGGCGAGGGTGTGGATGCAGTGGCAGCTGTAAGTGGCAGCAAGAAACAACAGCCAAGAGACCGGACCGAGACAGTGGCAGTGGCAGCAGGCGTAGCTATTTTTGAAATTCAGCCACAGAGGCGGAGAAAGTGAAAGTTGTTGCCGGTGGCAGAGAGAGAGAGAGATGATGATGGCAGTGGCATTAGGAGGCCCCAACCACGCCCACCGTTTATGGCTTGCATTTGGAAGCAAAGCTACCGACTGGTAGGGCAGCAGGCAGCAGGCGGAGGCCGAGGTAATTGACAATCACAGCCAACGTAATGACTGCAAATTTCCATGCAGCTGGGGCTGCTGCTGCTGCCTTTGTTAATGCGATACAAAAAAAAAAAAAAAAAACCCCAATAAACGAGGGGGAAGTGGGATGTAGGTAGCAGGTGCTATTCCCAACCTCCTTTATTATGTGCGGTTCTGGGAAATAAATCATTTAGAAGCAAATAACAAGTACTCGTACACTGAACGAGTAAAACTTAAATGCCAGACTTGCAACTATAAACATATATTCTACTTGAAATATCATACTTATAGTACCTTTTCTTAAAAAACAAAGTATATAATTAGCCTCAACACCTCTCGTTTGGCTTCTAATTCTTGAGACCTGATTCCCCATTTCGCAAATTGTTTAAACAGGATGTCGCCCGGCATTGTTTCACTGGGTCTCAGCTGTCAAAAGTCTACAAGTTTCTCAGTGCAAACTGAAGCTCCCTTCTTGGCTGGCCGTTGTGTTCGATATTAGCAGCGTAATGCTAATTGAGAGGCGAACACTCGTCGCACACACTGTACACACACCGTACACACCCCACACACCCATTGTACACTCATCAGTGTTGAATTCTCTGGGAGCACTGGGAGCCGGAGAATGCCTTTGCTAATTGGGAGCCAACAAAAGCAGCAGCAGCATCGCTGAAAACTGGATTTGAATTTAGAAAAACTGTGTCACACCTGGGGTGAGGTCATGGCCTGAGGGCCAAAGGGCAAAGGTAAGTCTCTCTGATCTGTAATTAATCTAAAAGTTCCCCTCCATTTTCTGTTTAAATTCTTAACAAATTTCATATTAATTTTATGTTTTTAGCTAGAACTCTGGGTAATCAACATTTTTATGAAACGCAAACCGAACTGCCGATGACGCAGTTTAAAAATTCCCAAGAATTTTCGGTATCTGTTACTTGTTTTTAATTTCCTAAAAAAATGTTAATAAAGAGTGCAGTGTTTTGAAGCCTCCATTTGAAATTAAATGAATCAAAACCTGTAACTTACATATATTTCATTCCACATTCTATTTGTGAATATTTTCACAGCTATAAAAATCATATAAAAACCCCTAAAAACCCCACCCTATAGTTGAGAGATTTTGACATGGCTTCAAGGATGCATTTTTTGGCTAATTTCGCCATATTTGATGGGCTATTTAATGGCAGAAGGTTATGGCAGGTGTGCCAAGTCACTTATGCTAAGTTGTGTGACACCCTTGTGGCACATATT